>JAVYIG010015972.1:0-33296 GCA_035222895.1 Strongylocentrotus droebachiensis | reverse complement strand
GTTTACAGGCAGGAAAAGGATAGTACGGGACAGTAGAGAGTGATTTAAACGAGGAAATTATGATTGAATATGTAAAAAACGTTGTTGACCTGGCAATAAGAGGCTCTTGAATCTAGTTTTTAAAATGGACATGGCTCTGTGGCTACCGCTACCGGCCGCAGGCCACGCTGACGACCGCCAGCTAGCTGACGACCGCCAGCTAGCTGACGACCGCCAGCTAGCTGACGACCGCCAGCTAGCTGACGACCGCCAGCTAGCTGACGACCGCCAGCTAGCTGACGACCGCCAGCTAGCTGACGACCGCCAGCTAGCTGACGACCGCCAGCTAGCTGACGACCGCCAGCTAGCTGACGACCCCCACCAACAAAAATTATAAAAAAATTAAAAAAATTGTATCAATCAATTAAAAAAATAGCAATAAATATGGACTTTGAGTGAGATAAAAAGGGGTTTAACATAAGTTTTTCTATTATAAAGATTTTTTTTTAAAAGCACTTGCTGTGTGTCGAACCCGATACCTTCCAGTTACCAGGCAATTGCCTATCCAATAGACTATTGTGTCACACTGCCAATCTCTATGTATTTTTTATATTGATACTTATCGTGTAGATGTAGCAAAAGACGTTTTTCTTTTTCAAAGATTAAAACAAAAACACTAGCTGTGTGTCGAACCCGATACCTTACAGTTACCAGGCAATTGCCTATCCACTAGACTAAATGTGTCACACTGCCAATCTCTATGTATTTTTTCATATTGATACTTATCGTGTAGATGTAGCAAAAGACGTTTTTCTTTTTCAAAGATTAAAAAAAAAACACTAGCTGGGTGTCGAACCCGATACCTTACAGTTACCAGGCAATTGCCTATCCACTAGACTAAATGTTTCACACTGCCAATCTCTATGTATTTTTTCATATTGATACTTATCGTGTAGATGTAGCAAAAGACGTTTTTCTTTTTCAAAGATTAAAAAAAAACACTAGCTGGGTGTCGAACCCGATACCTTACAGTTACCAGGCAATTGCCTATCCACTAGACTAAATGTGTCACACTGCCAATCTCTATGTATTTTTTCATATTGATACTTATTGTTGTAGATGTAGCAAAAGATGTATTATAACGACTAAGTAATTCAAAAAGTCGCTCTTAAAAAAAAGAGAAGATTATCACATGTCATTTACTCCTTTATTTAGGAGGTGGGGGGGGGGGGGTTGTCCCCTTTAAAAAGAGATGGAAAGTCAATATCATGGGATGAAGAAAAATAATTTAAAAAAATAAATAAAGGAGAAGCTGGGAGTCGAACCGGATACATTGCATTGTGAAGCGATCAGTCTTATCCACAAGACCACTTTGCCTCAGTGCTATTCTCTGGTTCGTTTGTTGTTGTTAACACTTTCTGCATGTTAATGACTTTACAAAATATGCCGATTTACTGATTTCACGCTTTCGGGAGGCATATTTATTATTATTTTTGTAGTCCGATGTTATCAAGATTGCCCCTATTTTTTTTCTTTCAGTTACTGATATTACTGATATATTAGGGAGGTTTTATGTTATTTTCATTTATTCTGCAAACTACTGACTTTAACTTAAAGTGATATGACAATAAGTCACTGCCCTGACATAGCATAATGAATAGAACACGGGTCTATTCAGTTTAGTATACGCTACGAATTCTACAAAAGGGCACCAATGAATAAAGGAAGCTTGGCTTTTCAATAGCTTGCACCTGCAATTTTTGAATAGTTACGTAACAAACTACTCAGCTCTTTCAGACATGGCATCAATTAATGAATTGAAGAAAAAATCCGACCCTCCCTTCATTGAGCGAATACTTTTGGCAAATACGTGGATTATGAAAGAGGTAATAATAGCATTCCTGACATTGCAACAATGACAGCATTATTTTAAAGTATTGTCCCTAAAGGTGGCTTCCTGAATAAGCTTTTTATCCTTGTCTGGGAGGACAAGGCCTTTCAATATCCATGCATAAGACAAGAATAGGCTGGGGCTGTAGTCTGATTTCAAGAAAGGAAAACAATTTCGGGACAGTTCAAAAATAATGCTGGAAAATGGAAATTCAAATGATACCGTTTTAAAAACCAGTAATTAGATATGATTTTAGGACAACAAGCAGAAGAAAATTCATTGCTCGACAGTCTAATTGATTGTATTTAAAACAGAGTATCTAATATACCTGATATGTAATAGTACACTGTCAATTAAAACAAATAACTAAATAAACAAATCAATATAGACCTCTTGACCCAAGACTGTGGGTTTTTATTGTTGAGCACTATTTAATTCTGCTCGGGTACACAGGCGAGGTAGGTTAAATGCTTTCAAATGTAAAAGGCCCTTTGTCTCACTTCGTGCAAGATTAGGGCGCTTTTATTAAATTTATAGGAGGAGTAAAACACCGTTCATTGCATGTATGCTGCACATGAGTTGTTTACAGGCAGGAAAAGGATAGTACGGGACAGTAGAGAGTGATTTAAACGAGGAAATTATGATTGAATATGTAAAAAACGTTGTTGACCTGGCAATAAGAGGCTCTTGAATCTAGTTTTTAAAATGGACATGGCTCTGTGGCTACCGCTACCGGCCGCAGGCCACGCTGACGACCGCCAGCTAGCTGACGACCGCCAGCTAGCTGACGACCGCCAGCTAGCTGACGACCGCCAGCTAGCTGACGACCGCCAGCTAGCTGACGACCGCCAGCTAGCTGACGACCGCCAGCTAGCTGACGACCGCCAGCTAGCTGACGACCGCCAGCTAGCTGACGACCGCCAGCTAGCTGACGACCGCCAGCTAGCTGACGACCGCCAGCTAGCTGACGACCCCCACCAACAAAAATTATAAAAAAATTAAAAAAATTGTATCAATCAATTAAAAAAATAGCAATAAATATGGACTTTGAGTGAGATAAAAAGGGGTTTAACATAAGTTTTTCTATTATAAAGATTTTTTTTTAAAAGCACTTGCTGTGTGTCGAACCCGATACCTTCCAGTTACCAGGCAATTGCCTATCCAATAGACTATTGTGTCACACTGCCAATCTCTATGTATTTTTTATATTGATACTTATCGTGTAGATGTAGCAAAAGACGTTTTTCTTTTTCAAAGATTAAAACAAAAACACTAGCTGTGTGTCGAACCCGATACCTTACAGTTACCAGGCAATTGCCTATCCACTAGACTAAATGTGTCACACTGCCAATCTCTATGTATTTTTTCATATTGATACTTATCGTGTAGATGTAGCAAAAGACGTTTTTCTTTTTCAAAGATTAAAAAAAAAACACTAGCTGGGTGTCGAACCCGATACCTTACAGTTACCAGGCAATTGCCTATCCACTAGACTAAATGTTTCACACTGCCAATCTCTATGTATTTTTTCATATTGATACTTATCGTGTAGATGTAGCAAAAGACGTTTTTCTTTTTCAAAGATTAAAAAAAAAACACTAGCTGGGTGTCGAACCCGATACCTTACAGTTACCAGGCAATTGCCTATCCACTAGACTAAATGTGTCACACTGCCAATCTCTATGTATTTTTTCATATTGATACTTATTGTTGTAGATGTAGCAAAAGATGTATTATAACGACTAAGTAATTCAAAAAGTCGCTCTTAAAAAAAAGAGAAGATTATCACATGTCATTTACTCCTTTATTTAGGAGGTGGGGGGGGGGGGGGTTGTCCCCTTTAAAAAGAGATGGAAAGTCAATATCATGGGATGAAGAAAAATAATTTAAAAAAATAAATAAAGGAGAAGCTGGGAGTCGAACCGGATACATTGCATTGTGAAGCGATCAGTCTTATCCACAAGACCACTTTGCCTCAGTGCTATTCTCTGGTTCGTTTGTTGTTGTTAACACTTTCTGCATGTTAATGACTTTACAAAATATGCCGATTTACTGATTTCACGCTTTCGGGAGGCATATTTATTATTATTTTTGTAGTCCGATGTTATCAAGATTGCCCCTATTTTTTTTCTTTCAGTTACTGATATTACTGATATATTAGGGAGGTTTTATGTTATTTTCATTTATTCTGCAAACTACTGACTTTAACTTAAAGTGATATGACAATAAGTCACTGCCCTGACATAGCATAATGAATAGAACACGGGTCTATTCAGTTTAGTATACGCTACGAATTCTACAAAAGGGCACCAATGAATAAAGGAAGCTTGGCTTTTCAATAGCTTGCACCTGCAATTTTTGAATAGTTACGTAACAAACTACTCAGCTCTTTCAGACATGGCATCAATTAATGAATTGAAGAAAAAAATCCGACCCTCCCTTCATTGAGCGAATACTTTTGGCAAATACGTGGATTATGAAAGAGGTAATAATAGCATTCCTGACATTGCAACAATGACAGCATTATTTTAAAGTATTGTCCCTAAAGGTGGCTTCCTGAATAAGCTTTTTATCCTTGTCTGGGAGGACAAGGCCTTTCAATATCCATGCATAAGACAAGAATAGGCTGGGGCTGTAGTCTGATTTCAAGAAAGGAAAACAATTTCGGGACAGTTCAAAAATAATGCTGGAAAATGGAAATTCAAATGATACCGTTTTAAAAACCAGTAATTAGATATGATTTTAGGACAACAAGCAGAAGAAAATTCATTGCTCGACAGTCTAATTGATTGTATTTAAAACAGAGTATCTAATATACCTGATATGTAATAGTACACTGTCAATTAAAACAAATAACTAAATAAACAAATCAATATAGACCTCTTGACCCAAGACTGTGGGTTTTTATTGTTGAGCACTATTTAATTCTGCTCGGGTACACAGGCGAGGTAGGTTAAATGCTTTCAAATGTAAAAGGCCCTTTGTCTCACTTCGTGCAAGATTAGGGCGCTTTTATTAAATTTATAGGAGGAGTAAAACACCGTTCATTGCATGTATGCTGCACATGAGTTGTTTACAGGCAGGAAAAGGATAGTACGGGACAGTAGAGAGTGATTTAAACGAGGAAATTATGATTGAATATGTAAAAAACGTTGTTGACCTGGCAATAAGAGGCTCTTGAATCTAGTTTTTAAAATGGACATGGCTCTGTGGCTACCGCTACCGGCCGCAGGCCACGCTGACGACCGCCAGCTAGCTGACGACCGCCAGCTAGCTGACGACCGCCAGCTAGCTGACGACCGCCAGCTAGCTGACGACCGCCAGCTAGCTGACGACCGCCAGCTAGCTGACGACCGCCAGCTAGCTGACGACCGCCAGCTAGCTGACGACCGCCAGCTAGCTGACGACCGCCAGCTAGCTGACGACCGCCAGCTAGCTGACGACCGCCAGCTAGCTGACGACCGCCAGCTAGCTGACGACCCCCACCAACAAAAATTATAAAAAAATTAAAAAAATTGTATCAATCAATTAAAAAAATAGCAATAAATATGGACTTTGAGTGAGATAAAAAGGGGTTTAACATAAGTTTTTCTATTATAAAGATTTTTTTTTAAAAGCACTTGCTGTGTGTCGAACCCGATACCTTCCAGTTACCAGGCAATTGCCTATCCAATAGACTATTGTGTCACACTGCCAATCTCTATGTATTTTTTATATTGATACTTATCGTGTAGATGTAGCAAAAGACGTTTTTCTTTTTCAAAGATTAAAACAAAAACACTAGCTGTGTGTCGAACCCGATACCTTACAGTTACCAGGCAATTGCCTATCCACTAGACTAAATGTGTCACACTGCCAATCTCTATGTATTTTTTCATATTGATACTTATCGTGTAGATGTAGCAAAAGACGTTTTTCTTTTTCAAAGATTAAAAAAAAAACACTAGCTGGGTGTCGAACCCGATACCTTACAGTTACCAGGCAATTGCCTATCCACTAGACTAAATGTTTCACACTGCCAATCTCTATGTATTTTTTCATATTGATACTTATCGTGTAGATGTAGCAAAAGACGTTTTTCTTTTTCAAAGATTAAAAAAAAAACACTAGCTGGGTGTCGAACCCGATACCTTACAGTTACCAGGCAATTGCCTATCCACTAGACTAAATGTGTCACACTGCCAATCTCTATGTATTTTTTCATATTGATACTTATTGTTGTAGATGTAGCAAAAGATGTATTATAACGACTAAGTAATTCAAAAAGTCGCTCTTAAAAAAAAGAGAAGATTATCACATGTCATTTACTCCTTTATTTAGGAGGTGGGGGGGGGGGGGGGTTGTCCCCTTTAAAAAGAGATGGAAAGTCAATATCATGGGATGAAGAAAAATAATTTAAAAAAATAAATAAAGGAGAAGCTGGGAGTCGAACCGGATACATTGCATTGTGAAGCGATCAGTCTTATCCACAAGACCACTTTGCCTCAGTGCTATTCTCTGGTTCGTTTGTTGTTGTTAACACTTTCTGCATGTTAATGACTTTACAAAATATGCCGATTTACTGATTTCACGCTTTCGGGAGGCATATTTATTATTATTTTTGTAGTCCGATGTTATCAAGATTGCCCCTATTTTTTTTCTTTCAGTTACTGATATTACTGATATATTAGGGAGGTTTTATGTTATTTTCATTTATTCTGCAAACTACTGACTTTAACTTAAAGTGATATGACAATAAGTCACTGCCCTGACATAGCATAATGAATAGAACACGGGTCTATTCAGTTTAGTATACGCTACGAATTCTACAAAAGGGCACCAATGAATAAAGGAAGCTTGGCTTTTCAATAGCTTGCACCTGCAATTTTTGAATAGTTACGTAACAAACTACTCAGCTCTTTCAGACATGGCATCAATTAATGAATTGAAGAAAAAAATCCGACCCTCCCTTCATTGAGCGAATACTTTTGGCAAATACGTGGATTATGAAAGAGGTAATAATAGCATTCCTGACATTGCAACAATGACAGCATTATTTTAAAGTATTGTCCCTAAAGGTGGCTTCCTGAATAAGCTTTTTATCCTTGTCTGGGAGGACAAGGCCTTTCAATATCCATGCATAAGACAAGAATAGGCTGGGGCTGTAGTCTGATTTCAAGAAAGGAAAACAATTTCGGGACAGTTCAAAAATAATGCTGGAAAATGGAAATTCAAATGATACCGTTTTAAAAACCAGTAATTAGATATGATTTTAGGACAACAAGCAGAAGAAAATTCATTGCTCGACAGTCTAATTGATTGTATTTAAAACAGAGTATCTAATATACCTGATATGTAATAGTACACTGTCAATTAAAACAAATAACTAAATAAACAAATCAATATAGACCTCTTGACCCAAGACTGTGGGTTTTTATTGTTGAGCACTATTTAATTCTGCTCGGGTACACAGGCGAGGTAGGTTAAATGCTTTCAAATGTAAAAGGCCCTTTGTCTCACTTCGTGCAAGATTAGGGCGCTTTTATTAAATTTATAGGAGGAGTAAAACACCGTTCATTGCATGTATGCTGCACATGAGTTGTTTACAGGCAGGAAAAGGATAGTACGGGACAGTAGAGAGTGATTTAAACGAGGAAATTATGATTGAATATGTAAAAAACGTTGTTGACCTGGCAATAAGAGGCTCTTGAATCTAGTTTTTAAAATGGACATGGCTCTGTGGCTACCGCTACCGGCCGCAGGCCACGCTGACGACCGCCAGCTAGCTGACGACCGCCAGCTAGCTGACGACCGCCAGCTAGCTGACGACCGCCAGCTAGCTGACGACCGCCAGCTAGCTGACGACCGCCAGCTAGCTGACGACCGCCAGCTAGCTGACGACCGCCAGCTAGCTGACGACCGCCAGCTAGCTGACGACCGCCAGCTAGCTGACGACCGCCAGCTAGCTGACGACCGCCAGCTAGCTGACGACCCCCACCAACAAAAATTATAAAAAAATTAAAAAAATTGTATCAATCAATTAAAAAAATAGCAATAAATATGGACTTTGAGTGAGATAAAAAGGGGTTTAACATAAGTTTTTCTATTATAAAGATTTTTTTTTAAAAGCACTTGCTGTGTGTCGAACCCGATACCTTCCAGTTACCAGGCAATTGCCTATCCAATAGACTATTGTGTCACACTGCCAATCTCTATGTATTTTTTATATTGATACTTATCGTGTAGATGTAGCAAAAGACGTTTTTCTTTTTCAAAGATTAAAACAAAAACACTAGCTGTGTGTCGAACCCGATACCTTACAGTTACCAGGCAATTGCCTATCCACTAGACTAAATGTGTCACACTGCCAATCTCTATGTATTTTTTCATATTGATACTTATCGTGTAGATGTAGCAAAAGACGTTTTTCTTTTTCAAAGATTAAAAAAAAAACACTAGCTGGGTGTCGAACCCGATACCTTACAGTTACCAGGCAATTGCCTATCCACTAGACTAAATGTTTCACACTGCCAATCTCTATGTATTTTTTCATATTGATACTTATCGTGTAGATGTAGCAAAAGACGTTTTTCTTTTTCAAAGATTAAAAAAAAAACACTAGCTGGGTGTCGAACCCGATACCTTACAGTTACCAGGCAATTGCCTATCCACTAGACTAAATGTGTCACACTGCCAATCTCTATGTATTTTTTCATATTGATACTTATTGTTGTAGATGTAGCAAAAGATGTATTATAACGACTAAGTAATTCAAAAAGTCGCTCTTAAAAAAAAGAGAAGATTATCACATGTCATTTACTCCTTTATTTAGGAGGTGGGGGGGGGGGGGGTTGTCCCCTTTAAAAAGAGATGGAAAGTCAATATCATGGGATGAAGAAAAATAATTTAAAAAAATAAATAAAGGAGAAGCTGGGAGTCGAACCGGATACATTGCATTGTGAAGCGATCAGTCTTATCCACAAGACCACTTTGCCTCAGTGCTATTCTCTGGTTCGTTTGTTGTTGTTAACACTTTCTGCATGTTAATGACTTTACAAAATATGCCGATTTACTGATTTCACGCTTTCGGGAGGCATATTTATTATTATTTTTGTAGTCCGATGTTATCAAGATTGCCCCTATTTTTTTTCTTTCAGTTACTGATATTACTGATATATTAGGGAGGTTTTATGTTATTTTCATTTATTCTGCAAACTACTGACTTTAACTTAAAGTGATATGACAATAAGTCACTGCCCTGACATAGCATAATGAATAGAACACGGGTCTATTCAGTTTAGTATACGCTACGAATTCTACAAAAGGGCACCAATGAATAAAGGAAGCTTGGCTTTTCAATAGCTTGCACCTGCAATTTTTGAATAGTTACGTAACAAACTACTCAGCTCTTTCAGACATGGCATCAATTAATGAATTGAAGAAAAAAATCCGACCCTCCCTTCATTGAGCGAATACTTTTGGCAAATACGTGGATTATGAAAGAGGTAATAATAGCATTCCTGACATTGCAACAATGACAGCATTATTTTAAAGTATTGTCCCTAAAGGTGGCTTCCTGAATAAGCTTTTTATCCTTGTCTGGGAGGACAAGGCCTTTCAATATCCATGCATAAGACAAGAATAGGCTGGGGCTGTAGTCTGATTTCAAGAAAGGAAAACAATTTCGGGACAGTTCAAAAATAATGCTGGAAAATGGAAATTCAAATGATACCGTTTTAAAAACCAGTAATTAGATATGATTTTAGGACAACAAGCAGAAGAAAATTCATTGCTCGACAGTCTAATTGATTGTATTTAAAACAGAGTATCTAATATACCTGATATGTAATAGTACACTGTCAATTAAAACAAATAACTAAATAAACAAATCAATATAGACCTCTTGACCCAAGACTGTGGGTTTTTATTGTTGAGCACTATTTAATTCTGCTCGGGTACACAGGCGAGGTAGGTTAAATGCTTTCAAATGTAAAAGGCCCTTTGTCTCACTTCGTGCAAGATTAGGGCGCTTTTATTAAATTTATAGGAGGAGTAAAACACCGTTCATTGCATGTATGCTGCACATGAGTTGTTTACAGGCAGGAAAAGGATAGTACGGGACAGTAGAGAGTGATTTAAACGAGGAAATTATGATTGAATATGTAAAAAACGTTGTTGACCTGGCAATAAGAGGCTCTTGAATCTAGTTTTTAAAATGGACATGGCTCTGTGGCTACCGCTACCGGCCGCAGGCCACGCTGACGACCGCCAGCTAGCTGACGACCGCCAGCTAGCTGACGACCGCCAGCTAGCTGACGACCGCCAGCTAGCTGACGACCGCCAGCTAGCTGACGACCGCCAGCTAGCTGACGACCGCCAGCTAGCTGACGACCGCCAGCTAGCTGACGACCGCCAGCTAGCTGACGACCGCCAGCTAGCTGACGACCGCCAGCTAGCTGACGACCGCCAGCTAGCTGACGACCGCCAGCTAGCTGACGACCGTCAGCTAGCTCCCACCAACAAAAATTATAAAAAAATTAAAAAAATTGTATCAATCAATTAAAAAAATAGCAATAAATATGGACTTTGAGTGAGATAAAAAGGGGTTTAACATAAGTTTTTCTATTATAAAGATTTTTTTTTAAAAGCACTTGCTGTGTGTCGAACCCGATACCTTCCAGTTACCAGGCAATTGCCTATCCAATAGACTATTGTGTCACACTGCCAATCTCTATGTATTTTTTATATTGATACTTATCGTGTAGATGTAGCAAAAGACGTTTTTCTTTTTCAAAGATTAAAACAAAAACACTAGCTGTGTGTCGAACCCGATACCTTACAGTTACCAGGCAATTGCCTATCCACTAGACTAAATGTGTCACACTGCCAATCTCTATGTATTTTTTCATATTGATACTTATCGTGTAGATGTAGCAAAAGACGTTTTTCTTTTTCAAAGATTAAAAAAAAAACACTAGCTGGGTGTCGAACCCGATACCTTACAGTTACCAGGCAATTGCCTATCCACTAGACTAAATGTTTCACACTGCCAATCTCTATGTATTTTTTCATATTGATACTTATCGTGTAGATGTAGCAAAAGACGTTTTTCTTTTTCAAAGATTAAAAAAAAAACACTAGCTGGGTGTCGAACCCGATACCTTACAGTTACCAGGCAATTGCCTATCCACTAGACTAAATGTGTCACACTGCCAATCTCTATGTATTTTTTCATATTGATACTTATTGTTGTAGATGTAGCAAAAGATGTATTATAACGACTAAGTAATTCAAAAAGTCGCTCTTAAAAAAAAGAGAAGATTATCACATGTCATTTACTCCTTTATTTAGGAGGTGGGGGGGGGGGGGGTTGTCCCCTTTAAAAAGAGATGGAAAGTCAATATCATGGGATGAAGAAAAATAATTTAAAAAAATAAATAAAGGAGAAGCTGGGAGTCGAACCGGATACATTGCATTGTGAAGCGATCAGTCTTATCCACAAGACCACTTTGCCTCAGTGCTATTCTCTGGTTCGTTTGTTGTTGTTAACACTTTCTGCATGTTAATGACTTTACAAAATATGCCGATTTACTGATTTCACGCTTTCGGGAGGCATATTTATTATTATTTTTGTAGTCCGATGTTATCAAGATTGCCCCTATTTTTTTTCTTTCAGTTACTGATATTACTGATATATTAGGGAGGTTTTATGTTATTTTCATTTATTCTGCAAACTACTGACTTTAACTTAAAGTGATATGACAATAAGTCACTGCCCTGACATAGCATAATGAATAGAACACGGGTCTATTCAGTTTAGTATACGCTACGAATTCTACAAAAGGGCACCAATGAATAAAGGAAGCTTGGCTTTTCAATAGCTTGCACCTGCAATTTTTGAATAGTTACGTAACAAACTACTCAGCTCTTTCAGACATGGCATCAATTAATGAATTGAAGAAAAAAATCCGACCCTCCCTTCATTGAGCGAATACTTTTGGCAAATACGTGGATTATGAAAGAGGTAATAATAGCATTCCTGACATTGCAACAATGACAGCATTATTTTAAAGTATTGTCCCTAAAGGTGGCTTCCTGAATAAGCTTTTTATCCTTGTCTGGGAGGACAAGGCCTTTCAATATCCATGCATAAGACAAGAATAGGCTGGGGCTGTAGTCTGATTTCAAGAAAGGAAAACAATTTCGGGACAGTTCAAAAATAATGCTGGAAAATGGAAATTCAAATGATACCGTTTTAAAAACCAGTAATTAGATATGATTTTAGGACAACAAGCAGAAGAAAATTCATTGCTCGACAGTCTAATTGATTGTATTTAAAACAGAGTATCTAATATACCTGATATGTAATAGTACACTGTCAATTAAAACAAATAACTAAATAAACAAATCAATATAGACCTCTTGACCCAAGACTGTGGGTTTTTATTGTTGAGCACTATTTAATTCTGCTCGGGTACACAGGCGAGGTAGGTTAAATGCTTTCAAATGTAAAAGGCCCTTTGTCTCACTTCGTGCAAGATTAGGGCGCTTTTATTAAATTTATAGGAGGAGTAAAACACCGTTCATTGCATGTATGCTGCACATGAGTTGTTTACAGGCAGGAAAAGGATAGTACGGGACAGTAGAGAGTGATTTAAACGAGGAAATTATGATTGAATATGTAAAAAACGTTGTTGACCTGGCAATAAGAGGCTCTTGAATCTAGTTTTTAAAATGGACATGGCTCTGTGGCTACCGCTACCGGCCGCAGGCCACGCTGACGACCGCCAGCTAGCTGACGACCGCCAGCTAGCTGACGACCGCCAGCTAGCTGACGACCGCCAGCTAGCTGACGACCGCCAGCTAGCTGACGACCGCCAGCTAGCTGACGACCGCCAGCTAGCTGACGACCGCCAGCTAGCTGACGACCGCCAGCTAGCTGACGACCGCCAGCTAGCTGACGACCCCCACCAACAAAAATTATAAAAAAATTAAAAAAATTGTATCAATCAATTAAAAAAATAGCAATAAATATGGACTTTGAGTGAGATAAAAAGGGGTTTAACATAAGTTTTTCTATTATAAAGATTTTTTTTTAAAAGCACTTGCTGTGTGTCGAACCCGATACCTTCCAGTTACCAGGCAATTGCCTATCCAATAGACTATTGTGTCACACTGCCAATCTCTATGTATTTTTTATATTGATACTTATCGTGTAGATGTAGCAAAAGACGTTTTTCTTTTTCAAAGATTAAAACAAAAACACTAGCTGTGTGTCGAACCCGATACCTTACAGTTACCAGGCAATTGCCTATCCACTAGACTAAATGTGTCACACTGCCAATCTCTATGTATTTTTTCATATTGATACTTATCGTGTAGATGTAGCAAAAGACGTTTTTCTTTTTCAAAGATTAAAAAAAAAACACTAGCTGGGTGTCGAACCCGATACCTTACAGTTACCAGGCAATTGCCTATCCACTAGACTAAATGTTTCACACTGCCAATCTCTATGTATTTTTTCATATTGATACTTATCGTGTAGATGTAGCAAAAGACGTTTTTCTTTTTCAAAGATTAAAAAAAAAACACTAGCTGGGTGTCGAACCCGATACCTTACAGTTACCAGGCAATTGCCTATCCACTAGACTAAATGTGTCACACTGCCAATCTCTATGTATTTTTTCATATTGATACTTATTGTTGTAGATGTAGCAAAAGATGTATTATAACGACTAAGTAATTCAAAAAGTCGCTCTTAAAAAAAAGAGAAGATTATCACATGTCATTTACTCCTTTATTTAGGAGGTGGGGGGGGGGGGGGTTGTCCCCTTTAAAAAGAGATGGAAAGTCAATATCATGGGATGAAGAAAAATAATTTAAAAAAATAAATAAAGGAGAAGCTGGGAGTCGAACCGGATACATTGCATTGTGAAGCGATCAGTCTTATCCACAAGACCACTTTGCCTCAGTGCTATTCTCTGGTTCGTTTGTTGTTGTTAACACTTTCTGCATGTTAATGACTTTACAAAATATGCCGATTTACTGATTTCACGCTTTCGGGAGGCATACTTATTATTATTTTTGTAGTCCGATGTTATCAAGATTGCCCCTATTTTTTTTCTTTCAGTTACTGATATTACTGATATATTAGGGAGGTTTTATGTTATTTTCATTTATTCTGCAAACTACTGACTTTAACTTAAAGTGATATGACAATAAGTCACTGCCCTGACATAGCATAATGAATAGAACACGGGTCTATTCAGTTTAGTATACGCTACGAATTCTACAAAAGGGCACCAATGAATAAAGGAAGCTTGGCTTTTCAATAGCTTGCACCTGCAATTTTTGAATAGTTACGTAACAAACTACTCAGCTCTTTCAGACATGGCATCAATTAATGAATTGAAGAAAAAAATCCGACCCTCCCTTCATTGAGCGAATACTTTTGGCAAATACGTGGATTATGAAAGAGGTAATAATAGCATTCCTGACATTGCAACAATGACAGCATTATTTTAAAGTATTGTCCCTAAAGGTGGCTTCCTGAATAAGCTTTTTATCCTTGTCTGGGAGGACAAGGCCTTTCAATATCCATGCATAAGACAAGAATAGGCTGGGGCTGTAGTCTGATTTCAAGAAAGGAAAACAATTTCGGGACAGTTCAAAAATAATGCTGGAAAATGGAAATTCAAATGATACCGTTTTAAAAACCAGTAATTAGATATGATTTTAGGACAACAAGCAGAAGAAAATTCATTGCTCGACAGTCTAATTGATTGTATTTAAAACAGAGTATCTAATATACCTGATATGTAATAGTACACTGTCAATTAAAACAAATAACTAAATAAACAAATCAATATAGACCTCTTGACCCAAGACTGTGGGTTTTTATTGTTGAGCACTATTTAATTCTGCTCGGGTACACAGGCGAGGTAGGTTAAATGCTTTCAAATGTAAAAGGCCCTTTGTCTCACTTCGTGCAAGATTAGGGCGCTTTTATTAAATTTATAGGAGGAGTAAAACACCGTTCATTGCATGTATGCTGCACATGAGTTGTTTACAGGCAGGAAAAGGATAGTACGGGACAGTAGAGAGTGATTTAAACGAGGAAATTATGATTGAATATGTAAAAAACGTTGTTGACCTGGCAATAAGAGGCTCTTGAATCTAGTTTTTAAAATGGACATGGCTCTGTGGCTACCGCTACCGGCCGCAGGCCACGCTGACGACCGCCAGCTAGCTGACGACCGCCAGCTAGCTGACGACCCCCACCAACAAAAATTATAAAAAAATTAAAAAAATTGTATCAATCAATTAAAAAAATAGCAATAAATATGGACTTTGAGTGAGATAAAAAGGGGTTTAACATAAGTTTTTCTATTATAAAGATTTTTTTTTAAAAGCACTTGCTGTGTGTCGAACCCGATACCTTCCAGTTACCAGGCAATTGCCTATCCAATAGACTATTGTGTCACACTGCCAATCTCTATGTATTTTTTATATTGATACTTATCGTGTAGATGTAGCAAAAGACGTTTTTCTTTTTCAAAGATTAAAACAAAAACACTAGCTGTGTGTCGAACCCGATACCTTACAGTTACCAGGCAATTGCCTATCCACTAGACTAAATGTGTCACACTGCCAATCTCTATGTATTTTTTCATATTGATACTTATCGTGTAGATGTAGCAAAAGACGTTTTTCTTTTTCAAAGATTAAAAAAAAAACACTAGCTGGGTGTCGAACCCGATACCTTAAAGTTACCAGGCAATTGCCTATCCACTAGACTAAATGTGTCACACTGCCAATCTCTATGTATTTTTTCATATTGATACTTATCGTGTAGATGTAGCAAAAGACGTTTTTCTTTTTCAAAGATTAAAAAAAAAACACTAGCTGGGTGTCGAACCCGATACCTTACAGTTACCAGGCAATTGCCTATCCACTAGACTAAATGTGTCACACTGCCAATCTCTATGTATTTTTTCATATTGATACTTATTGTTGTAGATGTAGCAAAAGATGTATTATAACGACTAAGTAATTCAAAAAGTCGCTCTTAAAAAAAAGAGAAGATTATCACATGTCATTTACTCCTTTATTTAGGAGGTGGGGGGGGGGGTTGTCCCCTTTAAAAAGAGATGGAAAGTCAATATCATGGGATGAAGAAAAATAATTTAAAAAAATAAATAAAGGAGAAGCTGGGAGTCGAACCGGATACATTGCATTGTGAAGCGATCAGTCTTATCCACAAGACCACTTTGCCTCAGTGCTATTCTCTGGTTCGTTTGTTGTTGTTAACACTTTCTGCATGTTAATGACTTTACAAAATATGCCGATTTACTGATTTCACGCTTTCGGGAGGCATATTTATTATTATTTTTGTAGTCCGATGTTATCAAGATTGCCCCTATTTTTTTTCTTTCAGTTACTGATATTACTGATATATTAGGGAGGTTTTATGTTATTTTCATTTATTCTGCAAACTACTGACTTTAACTTAAAGTGATATGACAATAAGTCACTGCCCTGACATAGCATAATGAATAGAACACGGGTCTATTCAGTTTAGTATACGCTACGAATTCTACAAAAGGGCACCAATGAATAAAGGAAGCTTGGCTTTTCAATAGCTTGCACCTGCAATTTTTGAATAGTTACGTAACAAACTACTCAGCTCTTTCAGACATGGCATCAATTAATGAATTGAAGAAAAAAATCCGACCCTCCCTTCATTGAGCGAATACTTTTGGCAAATACGTGGATTATGAAAGAGGTAATAATAGCATTCCTGACATTGCAACAATGACAGCATTATTTTAAAGTATTGTCCCTAAAGGTGGCTTCCTGAATAAGCTTTTTATCCTTGTCTGGGAGGACAAGGCCTTTCAATATCCATGCATAAGACAAGAATAGGCTGGGGCTGTAGTCTGATTTCAAGAAAGGAAAACAATTTCGGGACAGTTCAAAAATAATGCTGGAAAATGGAAATTCAAATGATACCGTTTTAAAAACCAGTAATTAGATATGATTTTAGGACAACAAGCAGAAGAAAATTCATTGCTCGACAGTCTAATTGATTGTATTTAAAACAGAGTATCTAATATACCTGATATGTAATAGTACACTGTCAATTAAAACAAATAACTAAATAAACAAATCAATATAGACCTCTTGACCCAAGACTGTGGGTTTTTATTGTTGAGCACTATTTAATTCTGCTCGGGTACACAGGCGAGGTAGGTTAAATGCTTTCAAATGTAAAAGGCCCTTTGTCTCACTTCGTGCAAGATTAGGGCGCTTTTATTAAATTTATAGGAGGAGTAAAACACCGTTCATTGCATGTATGCTGCACATGAGTTGTTTACAGGCAGGAAAAGGATAGTACGGGACAGTAGAGAGTGATTTAAACGAGGAAATTATGATTGAATATGTAAAAAACGTTGTTGACCTGGCAATAAGAGGCTCTTGAATCTAGTTTTTAAAATGGACATGGCTCTGTGGCGACCGCCAGCTAGCTGACGACCGCCAGCTAGCTGACGACCGCCAGCTAGCTGACGACCCCCACCAACAAAAATTATAAAAAATTAAAAAAATTGTATCAATCAATTAAAAAAATAGCAATAAATATGGACTTTGAGTGAGATAAAAAGGGGTTTAACATAAGTTTTTCTATTATAAAGATTTTTTTTTAAAAGCACTTGCTGTGTGTCGAACCCGATACCTTCCAGTTACCAGGCAATTGCCTATCCAATAGACTATTGTGTCACACTGCCAATCTCTATGTATTTTTTATATTGATACTTATCGTGTAGATGTAGCAAAAGACGTTTTTCTTTTTCAAAGATTAAAACAAAAACACTAGCTGTGTGTCGAACCCGATACCTTACAGTTACCAGGCAATTGCCTATCCACTAGACTAAATGTGTCACACTGCCAATCTCTATGTATTTTTTCATATTGATACTTATCGTGTAGATGTAGCAAAAGACGTTTTTCTTTTTCAAAGATTAAAAAAAAAACACTAGCTGGGTGTCGAACCCGATACCTTACAGTTACCAGGCAATTGCCTATCCACTAGACTAAATGTTTCACACTGCCAATCTCTATGTATTTTTTCATATTGATACTTATCGTGTAGATGTAGCAAAAGACGTTTTTCTTTTTCAAAGATTAAAAAAAAAACACTAGCTGGGTGTCGAACCCGATACCTTACAGTTACCAGGCAATTGCCTATCCACTAGACTAAATGTGTCACACTGCCAATCTCTATGTATTTTTTCATATTGATACTTATTGTTGTAGATGTAGCAAAAGATGTATTATAACGACTAAGTAATTCAAAAAGTCGCTCTTAAAAAAAGAGAAGATTATCACATGTCATTTACTCCTTTATTTAGGAGGTGGGGGGGGGGGGGGGGGTTGTCCCCTTTAAAAAGAGATGGAAGTCAATATCATGGGATGAAGAAAAATAATTTAAAAAAATAAATAAAGGAGAAGCTGGGAGTCGAACCGGATACATTGCATTGTGAAGCGATCAGTCTTATCCACAAGACCACTTTGCCTCAGTGCTATTCTCTGGTTCGTTTGTTGTTGTTAACACTTTCTGCATGTTAATGACTTTACAAAATATGCCGATTTACTGATTTCACGCTTTCGGGAGGCATACTTATTATTATTTTTGTAGTCCGATGTTATCAAGATTGCCCCTATTTTTTTTCTTTCAGTTACTGATATTACTGATATATTAGGGAGGTTTTATGTTATTTTCATTTATTCTGCAAACTACTGACTTTAACTTAAAGTGATATGACAATAAGTCACTGCCCTGACATAGCATAATGAATAGAACACGGGTCTATTCAGTTTAGTATACGCTACGAATTCTACAAAAGGGCACCAATGAATAAAGGAAGCTTGGCTTTTCAATAGCTTGCACCTGCAATTTTTGAATAGTTACGTAACAAACTACTCAGCTCTTTCAGACATGGCATCAATTAATGAATTGAAGAAAAAAATCCGACCCTCCCTTCATTGAGCGAATACTTTTGGCAAATACGTGGATTATGAAAGAGGTAATAATAGCATTCCTGACATTGCAACAATGACAGCATTATTTTAAAGTATTGTCCCTAAAGGTGGCTTCCTGAATAAGCTTTTTATCCTTGTCTGGGAGGACAAGGCCTTTCAATATCCATGCATAAGACAAGAATAGGCTGGGGCTGTAGTCTGATTTCAAGAAAGGAAAACAATTTCGGGACAGTTCAAAAATAATGCTGGAAAATGGAAATTCAAATGATACCGTTTTAAAAACCAGTAATTAGATATGATTTTAGGACAACAAGCAGAAGAAAATTCATTGCTCGACAGTCTAATTGATTGTATTTAAAACAGAGTATCTAATATACCTGATATGTAATAGTACACTGTCAATTAAAACAAATAACTAAATAAACAAATCAATATAGACCTCTTGACCCAAGACTGTGGGTTTTTATTGTTGAGCACTATTTAATTCTGCTCGGGTACACAGGCGAGGTAGGTTAAATGCTTTCAAATGTAAAAGGCCCTTTGTCTCACTTCGTGCAAGATTAGGGCGCTTTTATTAAATTTATAGGAGGAGTAAAACACCGTTCATTGCATGTATGCTGCACATGAGTTGTTTACAGGCAGGAAAAGGATAGTACGGGACAGTAGAGAGTGATTTAAACGAGGAAATTATGATTGAATATGTAAAAAACGTTGTTGACCTGGCAATAAGAGGCTCTTGAATCTAGTTTTTAAAATGGACATGGCTCTGTGGCTACCGCTACCGGCCGCAGGCCACGCTGACGACCGCCAGCTAGCTGACGACCGCCAGCTAGCTGACGACCCCCACCAACAAAAATTATAAAAAAATTAAAAAAATTGTATCAATCAATTAAAAAAATAGCAATAAATATGGACTTTGAGTGAGATAAAAAGGGGTTTAACATAAGTTTTTCTATTATAAAGATTTTTTTTTAAAAGCACTTGCTGTGTGTCGAACCCGATACCTTCCAGTTACCAGGCAATTGCCTATCCAATAGACTATTGTGTCACACTGCCAATCTCTATGTATTTTTTATATTGATACTTATCGTGTAGATGTAGCAAAAGACGTTTTTCTTTTTCAAAGATTAAAACAAAAACACTAGCTGTGTGTCGAACCCGATACCTTACAGTTACCAGGCAATTGCCTATCCACTAGACTAAATGTGTCACACTGCCAATCTCTATGTATTTTTTCATATTGATACTTATCGTGTAGATGTAGCAAAAGACGTTTTTCTTTTTCAAAGATTAAAAAAAAAACACTAGCTGGGTGTCGAACCCGATACCTTAAAGTTACCAGGCAATTGCCTATCCACTAGACTAAATGTGTCACACTGCCAATCTCTATGTATTTTTTCATATTGATACTTATCGTGTAGATGTAGCAAAAGACGTTTTTCTTTTTCAAAGATTAAAAAAAAAACACTAGCTGGGTGTCGAACCCGATACCTTACAGTTACCAGGCAATTGCCTATCCACTAGACTAAATGTGTCACACTGCCAATCTCTATGTATTTTTTCATATTGATACTTATTGTTGTAGATGTAGCAAAAGATGTATTATAACGACTAAGTAATTCAAAAAGTCGCTCTTAAAAAAAAGAGAAGATTATCACATGTCATTTACTCCTTTATTTAGGAGGTGGGGGGGGGGGTTGTCCCCTTTAAAAAGAGATGGAAAGTCAATATCATGGGATGAAGAAAAATAATTTAAAAAAATAAATAAAGGAGAAGCTGGGAGTCGAACCGGATACATTGCATTGTGAAGCGATCAGTCTTATCCACAAGACCACTTTGCCTCAGTGCTATTCTCTGGTTCGTTTGTTGTTGTTAACACTTTCTGCATGTTAATGACTTTACAAAATATGCCGATTTACTGATTTCACGCTTTCGGGAGGCATATTTATTATTATTTTTGTAGTCCGATGTTATCAAGATTGCCCCTATTTTTTTTCTTTCAGTTACTGATATTACTGATATATTAGGGAGGTTTTATGTTATTTTCATTTATTCTGCAAACTACTGACTTTAACTTAAAGTGATATGACAATAAGTCACTGCCCTGACATAGCATAATGAATAGAACACGGGTCTATTCAGTTTAGTATACGCTACGAATTCTACAAAAGGGCACCAATGAATAAAGGAAGCTTGGCTTTTCAATAGCTTGCACCTGCAATTTTTGAATAGTTACGTAACAAACTACTCAGCTCTTTCAGACATGGCATCAATTAATGAATTGAAGAAAAAAATCCGACCCTCCCTTCATTGAGCGAATACTTTTGGCAAATACGTGGATTATGAAAGAGGTAATAATAGCATTCCTGACATTGCAACAATGACAGCATTATTTTAAAGTATTGTCCCTAAAGGTGGCTTCCTGAATAAGCTTTTTATCCTTGTCTGGGAGGACAAGGCCTTTCAATATCCATGCATAAGACAAGAATAGGCTGGGGCTGTAGTCTGATTTCAAGAAAGGAAAACAATTTCGGGACAGTTCAAAAATAATGCTGGAAAATGGAAATTCAAATGATACCGTTTTAAAAACCAGTAATTAGATATGATTTTAGGACAACAAGCAGAAGAAAATTCATTGCTCGACAGTCTAATTGATTGTATTTAAAACAGAGTATCTAATATACCTGATATGTAATAGTACACTGTCAATTAAAACAAATAACTAAATAAACAAATCAATATAGACCTCTTGACCCAAGACTGTGGGTTTTTATTGTTGAGCACTATTTAATTCTGCTCGGGTACACAGGCGAGGTAGGTTAAATGCTTTCAAATGTAAAAGGCCCTTTGTCTCACTTCGTGCAAGATTAGGGCGCTTTTATTAAATTTATAGGAGGAGTAAAACACCGTTCATTGCATGTATGCTGCACATGAGTTGTTTACAGGCAGGAAAAGGATAGTACGGGACAGTAGAGAGTGATTTAAACGAGGAAATTATGATTGAATATGTAAAAAACGTTGTTGACCTGGCAATAAGAGGCTCTTGAATCTAGTTTTTAAAATGGACATGGCTCTGTGGCGACCGCCAGCTAGCTGACGACCGCCAGCTAGCTGACGACCGCCAGCTAGCTGACGACCCCCACCAACAAAAATTATAAAAAAATTAAAAAAATTGTATCAATCAATTAAAAAAATAGCAATAAATATGGACTTTGAGTGAGATAAAAAGGGGTTTAACATAAGTTTTTCTATTATAAAGATTTTTTTTTAAAAGCACTTGCTGTGTGTCGAACCCGATACCTTCCAGTTACCAGGCAATTGCCTATCCAATAGACTATTGTGTCACACTGCCAATCTCTATGTATTTTTTATATTGATACTTATCGTGTAGATGTAGCAAAAGACGTTTTTCTTTTTCAAAGATTAAAACAAAAACACTAGCTGTGTGTCGAACCCGATACCTTACAGTTACCAGGCAATTGCCTATCCACTAGACTAAATGTGTCACACTGCCAATCTCTATGTATTTTTTCATATTGATACTTATCGTGTAGATGTAGCAAAAGACGTTTTTCTTTTTCAAAGATTAAAAAAAAAACACTAGCTGCGTGTCGAACCCGATACCTTACAGTTACCAGGCAATTGCCTATCCACTAGACTAAATGTGTCACACTGCCAATCTCTATGTATTTTTTCATATTGATACTTATCGTGTAGATGTAGCAAAAGACGTTTTTCTTTTTCAAAGATTAAAAAAAAACACTAGCTGGGTGTCGAACCCGATACCTTACAGTTACCAGGCAATTGCCTATCCACTAGACTAAATGTGTCACACTGCCAATCTCTATGTATTTTTTCATATTGATACTTATTGTTGTAGATGTAGCAAAAGATGTATTATAACGACTAAGTAATTCAAAAAGTCGCTCTTAAAAAAAAGAGAAGATTATCACATGTCATTTACTCCTTTATTTAGGAGGTGGGGGGGGGGGGGGGTTGTCCCCTTTAAAAAGAGATGGAAAGTCAATATCATGGGATGAAGAAAAATAATTTAAAAAAATAAATAAAGGAGAAGCTGGGAGTCGAACCGGATACATTGCATTGTGAAGCGATCAGTCTTATCCACAAGACCACTTTGCCTCAGTGCTATTCTCTGGTTCGTTTGTTGTTGTTAACACTTTCTGCATGTTAATGACTTTACAAAATATGCCGATTTACTGATTTCACGCTTTCGGGAGGCATATTTATTATTATTTTTGTAGTCCGATGTTATCAAGATTGCCCCTATTTTTTTTCTTTCAGTTACTGATATTACTGATATATTAGGGAGGTTTTATGTTATTTTCATTTATTCTGCAAACTACTGACTTTAACTTAAAGTGATATGACAATAAGTCACTGCCCTGACATAGCATAATGAATAGAACACGGGTCTATTCAGTTTAGTATACGCTACGAATTCTACAAAAGGGCACCAATGAATAAAGGAAGCTTGGCTTTTCAATAGCTTGCACCTGCAATTTTTGAATAGTTACGTAACAAACTACTCAGCTCTTTCAGACATGGCATCAATTAATGAATTGAAGAAAAAAATCCGACCCTCCCTTCATTGAGCGAATACTTTTGGCAAATACGTGGATTATGAAAGAGGTAATAATAGCATTCCTGACATTGCAACAATGACAGCATTATTTTAAAGTATTGTCCCTAAAGGTGGCTTCCTGAATAAGCTTTTTATCCTTGTCTGGGAGGACAAGGCCTTTCAATATCCCATGCATAAGACAAGAATAGGCTGGGGCTGTAGTCTGATTTCAAGAAAGGAAAACAATTTCGGGACAGTTCAAAAATAATGCTGGAAAATGGAAATTCAAATGATACCGTTTTAAAAACCAGTAATTAGATATGATTTTAGGACAACAAGCAGAAGAAAATTCATTGCTCGACAGTCTAATTGATTGTATTTAAAACAGAGTATCTAATATACCTGATATGTTATAGTACACTGTCAATTAAAACAAATAACTAAATAAACAAATCAATATAGACCTCTTGACCCAAGACTGTGGGTTTTTATTGTTGAGCACTATTTAATTCTGCTCGGGTACACAGGCGAAGTAGGTTAAATGCTTTCAAATGTAAAAGGCCCTTTGTCTCACCTCGTGCAAGATTAGGGCGCTTTTATTAAATTTATAGGAGGAGTAAAACACCGTTCATTGCATGTATGCTGCACATGAGTTGTTTACAGGCAGGAAAAGGATAGTACGGGACAGTAGAGAGTGATTTAAACGAGGAAATTATGATTGAATATGTAAAAAACGTTGTTGACCTGGCAATAAGAGGCTCTTGAATCTAGTTTTTAAAATGGACATGGCTCTGTGGCTACCGCTACCGGCCGCAGGCCAGCTAGCTGACGACCGCCAGCTAGCTGACGACCGCCAGCTAGCTGACGACCCCCACCAACAAAAATTATAAAAAAAATTAAAAAAATTGTATCAATCAATTAAAAAAATAGCAATAAATATGGACTTTGAGTGAGATAAAAAGGGGTTTAACATAAGTTTTTCTATTATAAAGATTTTTTTTTAAAAGCACTTGCTGTGTGTCGAACCCGATACCTTCCAGTTACCAGGCAATTGCCTATCCAATAGACTATTGTGTCACACTGCCAATCTCTATGTATTTTTTTATATTGATACTTATCGTGTAGATGTAGCAAAAGACGTTTTTCTTTTTCAAAGATTAAAAAAAAACACTAGCTGTGTGTCGAACCCGATACCTTACAGTTACCAGGCAATTGCCTATCCACTAGACTAAATGTGTCACACTGCCAATCTCTATGTATTTTTTCATATTGATACTTATCGTGTAGATGTAGCAAAAGACGTTTTTCTTTTTCAAAGATTAAAAAAAAAACACTAGCTGGGTGTCGAACCCGATACCTTACAGTTACCAGGCAATTGCCTATCCACTAGACTAAATGTGTCACACTGCCAATCTCTATGTATTTTTTCATATTGATACTTATCGTGTAGATGTAGCAAAAGACGTTTTTCTTTTTCAAAGATTAAAAAAAAAACACTAGCTGGGTGTCGAACCCGATACCTTACAGTTACCAGGCAATTGCCTATCCACTAGACTAAATGTGTCACACTGCCAATCTCTATGTATTTTTTCATATTGATACTTATTGTTGTAGATGTAGCAAAAGATGTATTTTAACGACTAAGTAATTCAAAAAGTCGCTCTTAAAAAAAAGAGAAGATTATCACATGTCATTTACTCCTTTATTTAGGAGGTGGGGGGGGGGTTGTCCCCTTTAAAAAGAGATGGAAAGTCAATATCATGGGATGAAGAAAAATAATTTAAAAAAATAAATAAAGGAGAAGCTGGGAGTCGAACCGGATACATTGCATTGTGAAGCGATCAGTCTTATCCACAAGACCACTTTGCCTCAGTGCTATTCTCTGGTTCGTTTGTTGTTGTTAACACTTTCTGCATGTTAATGACTTTACAAAATATGCCGATTTACTGATTTCACGCTTTCGGGAGGCATATTTATTATTATTTTTGTAGTCCGATGTTATCAAGATTGCCCCTATTTTTTTTCTTTCAGTTACTGATATTACTGATATATTAGGGAGGTTTTATGTTATTTTCATTTATTCTGCAAACTACTGACTTTAACTTAAAGTGATATGACAATAAGTCACTGCCCTGACATAGCATAATGAATAGAACACGGGTCTATTCAGTTTAGTATACGCTACGAATTCTACAAAAGGGCACCAATGAATAAAGGAAGCTTGGCTTTTCAATAGCTTGCACCTGCAATTTTTGAATAGTTACGTAACAAACTACTCAGCTCTTTCAGACATGGCATCAATTAATGAATTGAAGAAAAAAATCCGACCCTCCCTTCATTGAGCGAATACTTTTGGCAAATACGTGGATTATGAAAGAGGTAATAATAGCATTCCTGACATTGCAACAATGACAGCATTATTTTAAAGTATTGTCCCTAAAGGTGGCTTCCTGAATAAGCTTTTTATCCTTGTCTGGGAGGACAAGGCCTTTCAATATCCCATGCATAAGACAAGAATAGGCTGGGGCTGTAGTCTGATTTCAAGAAAGGAAAACAATTTCGGGACAGTTCAAAAATAATGCTGGAAAATGGAAATTCAAATGATACCGTTTTAAAAACCAGTAATTAGATATGATTTTAGGACAACAAGCAGAAGAAAATTCATTGCTCGACAGTCTAATTGATTGTATTTAAAACAGAGTATCTAATATACCTGATATGTAATAGTACACTGTCAATTAAAACAAATAACTAAATAAACAAATCAATATAGACCTCTTGACCCAAGACTGTGGGTTTTTATTGTTGAGCACTATTTAATTCTGCTCGGGTACACAGGCGAGGTAGGTTAAATGCTTTCAAATGTAAAAGGCCCTTTGTCTCACCTCGTGCAAGATTAGGGCGCTTTTATTAAATTTATAGGAGGAGTAAAACACCGTTCATTGCATGCATGCTGCAAATGAGTTGTTTACATATGCAACGATAAAGAGAATGATTTTCGAAGTTTGGTGGTATGTTCTCCAAGTGTACACTCTTAATATGAATGAAAATATCGGTAAATACTTATTTCGATTTTTTTTTTCTTCTTAGGAATTCTGAGGAATAGCTGTACGTCACTGGTAGATGATGACTCGTTAGTTAGTCCCAAAACAATTATTTCCATGAATTGTTTTGTTTACTCGCGCTTTAATAGTTTCGCTTTATTTGTTGTATTCACCCCCTGGGTGTTGGTTTCGTCATAACTTTTTTAAGGCTGCATATAATAATTACCATCACCTTTTTTTGTTTACGTATCGACAACGAAAGGGACCGTGTAAATGAGTTGCATACAATGAATGAACTACCGGAGTCCGACCGATGTTTTCTTATTTCCGATACATACGCCAGTAGGGTCCATTTTAGAAAAGGTGCGATACGCCATTTATAGGCTCCATTTCGGAAAAAGTGCGATACATACGCCATTATGATTAGAGTCATTTCAGAAAAAGATGCAATACGCCATTAGGGTCTATTTAAGCAAAGGAACGATATGTCATTAGGGCCAATTCAGAGGTTGATGAGCACGGTTGGGTAGCACTTGTGTATGAGAGTGCCAACCCCCCCCCCCCCCCCCCCCCCCCCCCACGGGTTCAAACAATAAGTCTATACCGCAGGATAAACAAATCAGAATGATTTATAGCCACGTTCTCTCGACATACGATACCCATAGCATAGCTCAAGATTAACTTTAATAAGGCATATTTTTTGTATTTTACACACAGATCAGTGACCTAGGGTAGGGCCATTGTTCCGCCCAAACTGAACTCGCCATACACGATCACCGCTGCTATCCACGGCATATGTGCACGCGCCCCAAATAGGCTTCTCTGTAATTATTGTATTATCTCCCTGTCATTTACGATTTACCACTGAGCGGTGTATGAGTCAGGCATTCTAGAAGTTCCGAAATGAAAATAAATCCTTGAAATGGTATGATGGAGAGCTGAATATGTAGCTTCATGGTTGTAATCATTCACTAAACAATTCAATGTGGGTGTAAATTCAACATGAAAGTAAACGCAAATTTCGGCCTCTATGTAAATGTCAGACCATGGTGTAATTGCCGATTTTACACTTTTAATTTTTCAATGGACATTTTGACATCGTTTCCATTAAGAATAATTGTTATGTTCCAGTAGAAAAAGTTAAAATTCATGTGTTATTTACTTATTAAATGACGTCTATGCAAAATATTTACATATTTTAATCAATATGCTATTTCAATTGTCTCTTTACAAATGCAGATTATATTGCTGGGAATCATTCGGCCGCTCTAAAACGAAAGCCACGTCAGAGGTTCATATATCTTGACCGAAGACTCTGATCACATAATATCAGCCTTCTACGAGTACAGTATCGGTGAAATCATGGTGACCGATCGTCAAAAATATGAGTTGCCGCGAAGCATGAAGGACCAAATCACTTGTTACTCCACTAATGGAGTATTCAGCTTACCCATATACACTAAGGACGACAGAGACGCTATCCAAAGAGCAACACGAGGCCAGAGTGACAACGAGCTATGGTCGAATACCGGTATGGCTGTATCGGCGCGTCCAACGTCGGGAGCGTTTTGCGTTTCATGAGGTATCGCGGCAACCGACGGAGAGCGAACCCGTGGTCTCTGGCGGGACGGATTATTGGAAATGGACGCTCACTGAAACATCTGCCTCAGATTGCACGCGGTTATGAAATGGAGCCGGTGGCTAGAGGAAAGTACGCCGAGTATCAGCGGATGAAAGGTCATCAAGATGTCGATGTGAAGGAGTGTGGAATGTTCTTCCATCCACGGAAGTCTTTCCTGGAGGCGTCACCAGATGGGCTAGTGAGCTGCAGCTGCTGTGGTGGTGGTCTCGTCGAAATCAAATGCCCCAGTACTGCCCCGACTGAAAATCCGTCGCCCCGCAACGAGAAGTTCCTGAGAAGGGACAACGGAGGGAAGTTTCATCTGAAGAGGAACCATCCATACTATGACCAGATCCAGGCCCAACTCGCCGTGACAGGACGGTCCTGGTGCGACTTCTTTGTCTACAAAGACAGCGGGGTGTTCCTCCAGAGGATCGAACGGGATCCACAATGGCAAAGATCTTTCCTGATGGACATGGACAGATTTTTCTGGAGGTTCATTGTTCCCGTCCTGGTGAGCCGAGCAATCAAGAGCAACCAGGGAGCGGTTCATCAACCATACGGCTGCCCCTACTGCGGGGAACCAAGCCACCGTGTTCCTTTTTGTTGGTACTGGTTCCCATTGCGATGTCGTAATTGTAAGCAGCTAGGACAAAAGCAAAAGTTTGTCCCAATTCTTAAGCATTTCATTGTCGTTATGATTATGACTTGTGTATGATGTTTCCAAAGATATGAAAAGAAGTTCCAGCCTGTACTAGGCCTTGATAGGATTAACCGTATTTTTTCATCTCTTGTATATACATGTATAGTCACAGTTTTTGTAACAAAAGAATGATTACCAGTAGTTTATTCATGAGATTTGTCGCTGCCTTATATTATTGTGTAAAGTGACTATTCCCGACGGTGTGGTGAAGAGTAATGTTACGACATTGTCCGCGCCTTGGTGTAGAGAGTGTAAATGACGACGTCATTCATTCAGGCGACGGTTTGGTTGATGTTTGACACGGAGCCAAACTGTCAATGGCCATAGTACACCATGTGACCACTTAATCCCCCAGCCCTGACATTGCACCCGCGCGGGTGTCTGTTTCAAATCCCAAATCTTGGAAGATGATTCGGCGACTTCCAAATCACGATGATGAAACATAAATGTACCTGTATATAAGAACACTGAACCATGATAAAATACTACGCAACAATCGGGGCCAGTTTTCATTTTATTGGTTGCTTATATTAGATGTTTTTCCCGTTCATTTTGTGTTTAAAAATGTAACCAGATATACTGTGGATGATTATGCTTCGATTGCTGTATAAGAACACTATCTTAACCATGATAACAATTCTGAGCAATTATGGGAGCATGTTTTCTTTTAATTGGTTGCTAATCTTAGGTGTTTTTCGACGATAATTTTTCTTTCTGTACATTCTCTGTTTTAAAATATAACCAGATAGATAACCATTCTTCGATTGCTGATTATTTTCATAAAATAATGAAATGAATAAAGATGATCTTCAACGATTTCATCATTGTCCTTGAAGTTAAAAGCTAGGTTAAATTCTTGTGTCATCAGAATTACGGAGAGGAGTGTTTTTTGTTCGTTTTTTCCCTCTTGAATGTTCAGGCTCAAGCTAACGTTTTCTTACTCTGAGTGCCTTAACATGTTAAAGAAAGGAGATTGTTCATTATTTTCTCCGGTTTCTCTTTCATTTTTTTTTTAAAGCAAAAAGAAGGAGAAAAAACTTAAAGGGAGAAGAACAAATATGTGCAAAGTATCTGTTAGTGTGCACGAACTTTCCATGTTGCATTAGTAAAGTCGGTAATCTTTAGATTCAGTTAAACCCAAACGTATTGTAAAAAAAAGGATGTAAAAAGGTAATCGTAGACCTTAACCTGATTTTGAAGAAAAAAGCCTAAAAGCAACTCAATTCGGTCAAAGCGAAATTCTTTTCTTATACGAAATTTTACTTTATTTGAAATTCTACGAGAGAAACATGAAAGAGAAACAGAGAGATGATATAGGCAAACGTTTCCGTTTTATCGTCTGACAGTCTTTCGAAAGCGAACTGATGCAACATAGAGGATTCGTGGTTCCCTGGTGAGCTAAGTTTAGATCTATCTATTTCTTATCAATACTCTATTTTCAGGCAACAACTTTATTTCGGTCATCCAGAAATGTATACTGTCAGGCCAACTTGATAATCCAGGAAGGTTGCCCCTGCTTTTAAGAAGTGGAAACTTTATTTCCCCCTTTTAAAACAGAAATGACTTTGAAAATTAAATGCAAGTCATAATCGTGATATATTAAAACAATATGTAATTTAGTCCATGAAACTTCTTCTTAAACCTCTTACCACTCTTATACCTCTTAAACAATTAAAAGAGAAAAGGGCAGGAGTATTGAATTTACCACAGAGTTATTTGAAAGCGTTAGCGATCCGAGTCTTTGAGTTTTTACATGCAATGCATAATTTTCCATATTTAAACTGTTATAAAATGCCATATGGCTTTGATGGCGTATCCAGCAGGAGGCGGATCCGGCAGACGCCCCCTTCCTTCCGAGCTTTAATAGAATAGAAATTAATACCATTAAAGCGCCGGAAGGAATCACCCTCAACCGCCCCCCCCCCCCCCCCTCCCCGTTCCGAAGATTTGGGACTATATTTTGTTTAGCCCCGAAAGTAATTAATTAGAGGAAAGCAGTAAAATCAGAGAAGTAGACTTGTGAAAGTTTGACTAAAATCGGACATAAGAAAATGAGAAGAATTATGATTTTTTTTTTAATAAAGTTGTAATCACTACAGGTATGGGATCTTCAAATTAGCTGAATTGGTAAATGTCTCTGTAATGTAGTGGCGGACAACTTCCCTTTTGTTCCGACACACAAAATGACAAAAATTTAATTTTTCAAAATGTGTATGACTCAGGAAGGTAGTTTATCTCACGAGGACTTAACAAAATATGATATCCAAAATCAAGTTCAAGTTCAAGTTCAAATAAGGTTTTATTCATTACTTGTCAACAAGTCCGAAGACTAAAAATGGCAGTTTACATCAAAATTTAAAGCTTTCAAAACATATGTACATATATATAAAGATAGCATAGCAAATGAGGACAAATATAACAATGAATACATTTTTAAATCAAAACATTAAAGTAGTAACAAGAAAACAAAACAAACAAAAAAAGATTTAAAACAAAAAAAATAAAAGGTACGAAATATTGCTAGCAAAAATGAATAAATGTTTAAATCAAAACAAATAAATATATTTTGAGTAGCCTGCCCCAAGAAAGAAGGCACTTAGGAGAAAAATAGAAATCAATTGTATTTTTGTACATGCACGACAAACGCGAGAGTTATTCTCGACTACATCACAAATTTACCCACCAAACTGCCAATCGAGATTCCCATAGACTTAGCGATCTTATATTACAAACCATCATAATTTTGTTATTATTTGTCTGAATTATTTCAAACTTTCGCCATTTTGTATATCTTGATTTATGCGTTCATACACATGAACTTATGACAAGGAATGGAATTTCCCTAGTAATGTCTTGTACTCGAAAAACAGACAGCCATCATTACAATGTAAATGATGTATATAGACCTACTCCAAATAAGTATACATGTATAATATCGTTCATGTATCAAGCACGTTTTCAACCCAGAACATTAGGCCTCTTCTTACGACCCATTCCATCCATTCACATGTACATGTACTTCATCCAGAAATTTAAGGTTGTATGTAAAATGTGAGCAAAGCAAATTTCCTTTAGACATTAAAAATAACATTAAATGAATGAATGAATGAATGAATGTCTAGCAGTGTGTTTATGAGGACCGGTGGCAATTAGGGTGTGGCCCCATACGCAAAATGGTGAAACCGTTTGCAAGGAGAATTCCTCGGCTGAAAAAGAAAAAAAAGTTCCTTTAAAGGTACTTATGTCCCATTTAGGCCAACAACAAAAAAGGTTAAATTCCAACGGCATTTGAAAGATAATACTAATTTAGAACTTCCTTTAAAAAAAAAAGGGGGGGGGGGGCTTGAAAATATCTTTAAGTGGGAAAATAACGTTAGTTGTCGAATCGACTTAAGAGCTATAGAGCCAGTAAGTAATAGTCTGTACTTTTGGGGGGTGCTACTTTGAACGAATCCTTGAATTGGAAGGATCATATTTCTTCTGTATGCGTAAAGGTTGCACGTTATGTTGGAATTATGTATCGATTGAAAAATATTTTACCTGCATATGTCTTATTTAATAGTTATAATACTTTTATTTTATCCACTTTTTCTTACTGCAATACTGTTTGGGGAAATACTTATTATACACACTTACACAAATTAATTATATTACAGAAAAAAGCAATACGTATATGTACCAATTCAAGTTATATGACAACCTCATCCCCACTTTTTAAGAAATTATATACCCGGCTTAAGTTATCAGATATAAACAAACTACAAATATGTTCCCTTATGCAAAGATTGAATACCCACACATTGTCTTTATATTTAATCAATATGCTTTCTTTAAATGCAAACAGTTTTCATCGGTGGACATAATAATTATGATTATTCAAGATACTCTCTGAGACATTCGGGTCCACTTCTTTATAATATTGTAAAATGTAACCAGTTCAATGCTTCATGTAATAATACATTCAGGAGGCAATATTAGAAACAATTAATTTGTTCATATTAATTACTTTTAATTTGTTAAATATCTTTCCTTAAATTAGGCTATCCTGTAGAACCATAACATACTGTTTGATGCTCTTATATGTATTTTTGTATAATACTGTTCTTCATGTTTATGTTCTCATGTTCTATGATTTTATGTATTGTTTGACCAATGTCTATTTTTTTGTAATACTATTATAAAAACAAACAAATACACAAACTAGGTGAACACACCCTAACAAGCCATAAACCTGGCTTTCATTGTGTTTACTATTTTCCAATTATCCTCTTCTTCTTTTTTATGTAGTCTGTACCTTGTTTCTCATTGAATGCTATACTTGTTTTGTTTTTTATCTTCTAGATCGTTTGATTGGAATGTCATAGTTTTGTAATGTTTTTATTGCCAATTGACTATTTCTTACACATTGTTTTTAATTGATGTTGGAATTTGGAAATAAATGATTTGAATTTGAATTT
>JAVYIG010015971.1:0-33296 GCA_035222895.1 Strongylocentrotus droebachiensis | reverse complement strand
TTTAATGGAAAAGGTGTCTTGGAAGTAAAGGATAAGTATGCAAACAGAGAACGTAATCGTGGAGGATAAACTTGCTTGATTCTACTCTACATTAAGTAGGTTAGAAGTAGGTTAAATAGGTAAAAATTGTAATTTCAATCAATTTATTATAGCCTATTTCGCAGGGGGAGAAGCCGTGAAGACCTCCTCTATAAGCTTTTTTTTCAAAGAAATTTGTTATTCAATCATTCTTGAGCAAGAACAAAATAATAGATTTGAACAAAGTACATGTTGTGACATATCGGTAATAAAACACATTGTTACATTAGTTGCACATGTCTCCATTTGTCAAGTAATACAACAAATTTATTGCGTTTGATATAAACTTGTTTCTTAAAAAAATGCAGACAAAAAGCCAAACTTTCAATCAAACAATACGTTTGGCTATGAATCCGGAGTTCAGGACCCAATGAAAGTATATGCAAGTTATAGATAATGTTGTAAAATAAATCGTAGGAATTCAGCATGCATGTCTATCGACCAACATACCATTTAACAATGTAATCAAATTTAATGCATTAATCTGCCATGTTACAAATTATTTCATTCACCTGTTATAAATAATTGTATTTCAATAGGCAGAATGCTAATTGCTAATGAAAGTTTGGCCGTTATACCTTCATATTAATGCAGTAAGCGAGAGGAGAGCGATGGCGCAAATCGTCGTTCCGAAGAAGATGACGAAAGCAATTCGGTAGTCTTCGACATGGATCTCGATCCCACATCTCCACCATGTCGATGAGGCCATGTCGATGATGATGGTTATCAGAATGATGCTAAACAGAATGAGAATGATAATCATAATAGTCGCATTTGTATAACGCTAAACAGTACATTTCTAAGGATTTATATTGTAAATTATTATTACCCCAGTCATTGGATTCAAGTGCTAATCCGCTGAACATGAAGTAGTGCACACGCTCTGCTCCCGAGGGAGGGCGGCGGGGGGGGGGGGGGGTATTCTGGCCAGGACATGATATAGCATTATGATGTAACAGGATAATGATATTTGAAACAATATGTCGAATAATAGGTTTCTTCGATCAAACTTGAGTTCAGAACCTATTTAGTCATAAAAAGTCATTATAAAGTAAATATCTAATCCTTGTTTTGAATATCGTTGACCGAAGGGTTCGGTATCTCGATGGAATTTGTGTGAATAAAGAAGAATAAAGAACGTCAAATAATGAATACCGCTGCCCGCCCCCCCCCCCCTATTTCAATATAGACATGACCTGGCGTTTTTAGAGGGTTTGAATGGATTTCAAAGAAATACCAATTTATTATGACCAGCTGAAAGGCATCCATTCGCTTCTGCCAAGGGGAGAGAAACGCGTCAGTGACAAAAACTAGGTGACAAAAACTAGTAACAAAAATATGTCACTTATGAGAAAATCATGTTTTTACAGCGGAACATCTGCAGATGTCTGCAGAAATAAGTCAGCAAGACTCAACATTAATGACAGGATGGATAGATAATGTGCCTTCGCCGAAAACATATTTGGCGTAAAAGCGAAAAAAATTATTGTGTCATGTTTTATCAATACCCTTCCATTTCTTAGTATTTCTTATAATGTGTTACATTAGTACATTTCCGTTCCACTCTCTGCCTAGATCAGTGGGGAACCCCATGGCCTGCTGCCTTGGTGGGGAAAAGATAACGAAGGTTTTTTTTTCTTCCTTTAAGAATTCATGGAAAGCCACTCGAAAGCGACGAAAGCTCCCATTATGATAATAATGCCACTATTCCCCGAATATAACTCTCTTTGGGAAAGAAATAACATGGAATATTGGAGAACTTTATTTTATTCGGGCTTTTCAGCTGTTTTTGTCTGCATAATAATTATGTACATCCCTCTGCATTAAGCTATATTCTAAAGACGCACTTAGGTCTCAATCACTCTCTGAGGGAAATTGAAAGATGAAGTGGAGTTCCGGGCCCCGTTTCATCAAACTTTATATCAATAACAAGTTACAATACATGTTAGAAGCTACTGAAATCATGGCATCTGATTGGCTGAGGGTAAATTTGTCATGGAGATTAACAACTTTCATGAAACAGGGCCCTGGGGGGGCGTTTCACAAAACTTGTCATCAGTGACAAATGACAGTTTTTGTTATAAGCTACTGAAATCCTTGCTTCTGATTGGTTATCAACAGATTAGTCATTGATTTGACTGTGTAATTTTTCATTGAAAAAAAGATTTGTGAAACGGGTCCCTGGTCATACGATAGCATTCTGAAAGAAACTGTCCGGATCAGCAATTTGAGACAGTTTATCTTGTGAAACCTAAGACTTCGTGTATTCTGTGAGGTTTTGGAATTATCATAATTTGGCTCGGTTCTGCTTAAAGTCACATGCACTTCCCACACAAATGCAAATACATACGCATAGGGCATGAGAGTTTTGTCATCAATTCAGCTATATACTTCTTTTCCTCTTCTGAATATGAGGATATTTAAAGTACAATCCTTTTCAGGGGACATATCGATCTACTACGAAATTTCTACTATTATATTCTCTTAACAATTAAGAAAAAAAAATATTGAGAAAGCTCAAAAATTATCAGAAGGAGGAGGGAGAGGAACAAAAAAAGAAGGAGAAGAAGAAAACGAAAAAGAAGGGAAAAGAAAAAGAAGAAGAAGAACTAAAACAACAACAAAAATGTGGATGGGGTGGAGGAGGGGATGTGGAAAAGGAGAAGAGGGGGAAATGGAGGGGATAGGGGACTGAAATGAGAATGGAGGGGGGGGGTATAAGGGGAATGGAGGGGAAGGGGAATGAGATGGAATGGGTAAGGGAGATGGAATGGGAAAGGGAAATGGGGGGGGGATGATGAGAGTGGACGGGGAATGGGAGTCGGATGGATATTTTGTATCAGGGAATATCTAGATCGAATCTGGAAAAAGTGTAAGAGTGACTCACTAGATTGCGAAGGATGCCTTCCCAAAGGCCGCCTGCCATCCATACTCGTGACTCCTCTTCGGGCCCAAGGTCTGAAGGGTTGACGTGTCCGTCAACGACAGCGTAGGACCCAGCATCACGTGGGCTACCGTGATCAAGGCGAATATGGAGAAGAACGATGACGACAGGCTATCCCGCTCGAAGATCCAACCCGCGTACGTTGAACTTGGCCCTGTTAAAGGGAAATCAAAAAAGCGATTGCAATATTATGTGATGGTAGGTTTTTTAAGTTCTTGAATCATAAATTTGTACCCATAGGAATCAATCGCCTCAAAAGAAAAGGGACACACATTGTTTCTCATATTTTTAAGTGTTGTGTACAACACAGATCATCACATGCGAGTTTTTTTTAGGGTGTTTGCATTTCAAACATGATTCTCTGACAAAAAAATAATCGTAGGATGCGGGACATTTCATAATGGGTCCGAACCCTCCATAAGTTTGCAAATCGTGTATGTGCGTGAGTCTGTGCGTGTGTGTGTGTGTGTGCTTGTGTATCTAACTCGATTCTGCCCGTGATTTTTGCCGATGCTTGTATACCATTATTATGGAACAAAATAAACTTCAAACTTGAACTGCCTAGTTATTTGTAATTCACCCATCCAACTCTAGGACCGGTGTCACACAACGGTGCAAGCGCCCCTTCCACACTTCTGACCAATCACATTAAGAGCCAACATATGCTGTATTTCACAATCCTACAAAAGGAATTCTTAAAGGAAGTCGTGTGGACCGAGAGCCTTGACAGATCAGCTCGATGATTGTATCAGTTATAATGACTCAAAATACACACCAAACACCACTGTGCATACACTTTGTTGACACGTTTCGCAGGGTGAACAAACTTCAGCCGATAAAGAGCATGTTTACATGTAAATAATACAGGCTTGATCAATGAAGTTTGTTGCTGGACGCCAATTTTTAAAGCTTTATGGAAGGAGTGGTGGCGCCCATGTAAAGCTTAAAAATGAGTCAGATTTTTTTTTTTTTGGGGGGGGGGGGGGCGGGGGGACACTTCCTTGGAGACCAACAAACCAACAAGTCTTATCATTCGGGTTTTTATATTTTGGTTTGTTTGTTTGATTTGTTTTAATGCGTATACAAGGTGAAGTACAAAAACTAGAAATGGATTCCACGGTCACCTGTTTCTCGACTTCATTTGCCAATTATAATGATAGTTTTGTTGAATTCTAAGGTAACGTCTCTATTACTAGGGATAGTGTCTCTGGTAGGGTCATGCTCTTACATGCCACAATAAGTTACACGTCGTTTTGTAAAGGAAGTGTTTAGTTTCATACGAAAACAAATCCATACATTTTCAATTGTCTAAATATAATGTCAAAGATTAGACTCTCTAAAAACCTCATACAGCCTTGTGTAAGGCCGTATTACAACTATGTATGCAAACAAATCCATCACGTTTTAATGGCAAAATATGTTAATAGAACGTTGTGGTTTGACAGAATAAAGGAAACAATTGCACAACCCACGGGATTTTCGGAATTGAATAGTTCTGTTTCATATAACGAGCTCCGACCGCAAACATCAGTCAAACCACCGAGACCGACTTCAGGCTTAAAGGTATTGTAGTGTATCCATTTTGCAGCCAACATCAAATTCTGTAGAACTTTGCAGGAATTATGAATATGTCACGTATGTCCTATCTGTGGAATGTAAACGTTAGCAGTGTCCTATTATTCAAATCATGCAAGGAACCCGTTTATTTTATAGACTTCACATTCGGCTACTAGTGAGTGACATGACTTTTTTCTTTGGTAATAACATACATAAATTGAGCTATAAAGGGTACATGAGCATTTGTTTACATCAATAACCCACTTCTTGTAATGGCCAAAATGAAACCGATTGAATCTTTGCGCAGCACAAAACGTACGGTAATTTTTACTATAATTATGCTGTTTTTACTTTCAATGTGTAAATTATTGGCACCCTACCCTTAATTACGACAGTCTTGAATGAGTTTGGAAGAATCTTCAAGGTTGAATGAAGCAGACTTCACCAAGGAAGAAGAAATAAGAAGACTGGCCCTGTTACCCTGGTTACACTTACCGTCTACATCCACGCCTCCCGGTACATGGTTAGCTCCCCAGAATCTTCCTCCTGGGTAACACTCTTCAGTTTTCTCTGTCCAGGGTGTGTTCACTATGTGGAGAATGCTTAACCAAGACGGGTTACTCGTCGCAGCAGTTACGTTATCAGAGATCATGCACTTTGCATTACTCTCGTGGTAGTTCCGCACCAAGCCAGTCGCCACACGCGAGTGCACCGTCAACGACGATGATGAGGATGAGGCGGAGGACGGTGGCAACATCATAGTGCTTTCTGAGATATTCAATTTCGCTATCGTGTCCTGAAACTGATTTCTGGCAAGTCTGCAGGTGGTGAGATGTGGAGATGGGATGAAGTTGACGGAGAGAGAAAAGACGACCCAGAGGCAGAGGGCGAAGAGAAGCATCTCTTTTCGACAGCGGAACTTGTCGGCGATGTAGCCGACTATTGGCGTCGACATGCTCGAGATAAAACGAGGTAGCGCGTAGATGAATGCTAACTGGAGAGGATTTACACCAACTTGGAGAGCGTAGAATGAGATATACATCGTCAGGCAAGCCTCACCTCCACGTATAAAGACATAAAGCAGCTTAAAAGGCGCCAAAGTCTCATTACACTTGTGAATACATTTCGTGAAGTATCGTCCGCACCCACTTTCATCGCTATCGTCTGCGCTGTATTTCTTGCAATTGTCGTCGACCTTGCGCGCGCCATCTTTCTCGCGCTTTACGTCCTTCAGTTCCTGCTCTTGGAGAAGCTGCTCTAGGGTGTAGGTATAGACGGTGAGGAGGCGTGATCGTTGTTCGCCCTCATTCAAGAGTTCGACGCGCTCGGTCTTTGGAGGATGGGACCCCAGTGACGACCCGTCGATGACCGTACCGGCAGACATGTCTGAAGACGGATCGAGGAATTGTTGAAATCGTTGAGGTTCTTAGTATGTATGTGTGGTGTTAAATCCGTCGTAAGCTTGCTTCTGTTTGCTTATTGTCATCTGCAAGAAGGGGAAAGTCAAAGAAAAATGAAACGAACGGATTAAAAAATGTCTTTAATCTTCTCTCACCACACCTCTGTAATCCTTTAAAATTTATCTTGGTGTGAGTCGCTCTTTATTTCTTTTCTCTTCTTCTAAGATTGTCTCTCTTTCTCTCACACACAAAAATACACCCACGCCCACATATTATGATGTACTACTTTTAGAGTCAGGCATTCATCCCCTCTCTCTTGCTCTCTCTCTCTCTCTCTCTCTCTCTTTCTCTCTCTTTCTCTGCCCCCTCTCTCTCTCTCTTTCTGTCTGTCTGTCTGTCTTTCTCTCTTTCTCTGTCTCTCTGTCTCTCTCTCTTTCTCTCTCTTTCTCTGCCCCCTCTCTCTCTCTCTCTTTCTGTCTGTCTGTCTTTCTCTCTTTCTCTGTCTCTCTCTCTCTGTCTCTCTCTGTCTCTCCTCTACCTAACTGCTACGTTGTTAACCCATCTTTCTTCAAAATTGAATATTGAAAATTGTGAGATAAGAACATTACTGCATGGTAAGGACACTTTTTCATTTCTTACTTACACGGTGAATACAATTACCACTCAATGGTCCAGGTCTAGTTTAAAGTTTTGGTGAATAAAATGCTTTATATAAGCATGATAAGCCTATATGACTTTGTAAATTGATAACGATTCATTTTTTTCTTTATCCCACAGCTTATCTTTGTTATAGGCCTACTATCGTGATAATCATACATCAACCACTGAAGGTATCCGATAATGACATCGAAATATGTTGCAATCTCAAAGATAAATGACATTTATGTCACGTTTCTTAATTATTATCGTAACATAAATTAATATTAATAACTTATGAGTACTATTTTTGCAATGTGCCCCCCCCCCCCTCCCGAAAAGAAGAAGAACGAACAAGAATATACTTCTAATAATGCCGGGCAAATTTCACCAAAACCAGTAGAGGGGGAGTCTTTTAAGAAGAAAAAAATGATACTCATAGAGTGCCAAAAATAGGTTGAGTATTATTTTTGTGCGTGTGAAACAACGTTGAAGACTGGCAGTGCTTCTCGCAGAAAATAACGTTTCATTGTGTATGTTCATTTATAATGGTATGGTACATGAGCTGAGAGCAAACTATGCTGAATAAAAGATTGAACAAAACACATCATTCACCACACCTTTCTTTTTTCCGGCGTTTTTTCCGACTTGTTAAAACACAGACATGACATTATACCAAATGTTTAAAAACGTAGCCTCATTGATAATGGGCAAATTTGAACTCTTAAATTGCATCCCAAGAAATCCTCTATACAAATGTTTTCAATCTTGATTTCATTATTTTGTTCGTGTGACAAGATCTTTCTCCCGTTGGTACCAGGGATGATCTAAGCCCGCATTAATGGAAGTGTGCTAGTTTTTTTGTTGGTCACCCTGTATACTCATTCACTTTAGGTGATCCGACATTTATTTTTTGCTCCGGGTTTAATCAAAGATATAGGGTTAAGATTACGGTAAGGGCTGCAGTCGCGTTTTAGGTTAAGTTAAGGCTTAAGGTTAGAGTTAGGTATACACTGTTTGGTTTAACGTTAAAGTTAAGAATTTGGTAGATGTATGGATCTTGCCGCGGAACAATTACCGCCCGGAAGTATATTATAATACATTTCTGTCATTGCAACGTTATCTCAATAATTCCTTTTACTAAAACACGCTGTTCAAAGATCTTCAAAAAGTTATTTAATTTTTTTCAGCATTTATAAACAACATCTAAATTCTTAACGGCATCAGAAATGTGACTAAGTCAATGTGAGGTTTTCCAGCTCATAGTATTATTAAACTCAGCCTTTTGCATGGCAATATGACGTGGGCGAGAAAAGAGACCGACTTTGTCAATATTGATTATCAGTCACACATTTCATATTTGTCGACAATGGACTAGGGAGGGGGATACAGGTGGCTGAATCGAATATTCATACCAGTGGAAAAGAATGATTCAAGCCTTTCAAGTTTTTCTTCTTCTATTACTCGTAATGTTCGGTCTAGATTTGCTACATCTATAAAGGAAACAACAAGTATTGATCCTGTGTATATTTTGTGAATATCCTATGGCACTGCAACAAAATAAATAATGATGATAATGACGATGATGGTGTTATTGATGATGACGATGGTGTTGGTAGTGATAATGACGACGACGACGATGGTGGTGATATTGGTGGGGATGATGATTATGATGATGATGATTATTATTATTATGATGATGATGGTGATGTTGCTTGTGACGATGATTATGATGATGAGGGGGGGGGGCGGCGGAATTTGAAACATAGGCACAGGGTAACACATTTCCACAAGGCCTAGCACAAATTGTACTGGCGACTAAAATTAGGCCTAAACAATTTCATTTTAGGCGAAGACGTGTCCATGTCTAAATTGTGCTTTGTAAAGTCTTCACTTTATTGGAAATTGTGTATAAATAAATATATATATAAGTGCTCGTAGCTAAAAGGATCATCGTTAACTATGTTAACATCCCGCCTCCTTAGTGTTTTCCTGACAGGCTGAAACTTTGAGGAAAAATCACTGAGGCTGAAAGAGGGAAAATATTGATTTTATTGGGGACACTTTAAGCAGTTACAAAAATTCGATTCTTACTGCGGTACGAATAACCAAAACATTACAGCACCATCATAACTTTAATAATTTCAAGAACAAATTGAAATATATATTGTCAGCATCATCTTTTGGACTAATTTTCTAACATATTTTCTTAATATTGAATAGTGTTTTTAAACACAATTCATGATAAGGAAAATAGAATAGAAGAGAATTACTCTCTCATGATTTTACATCAAATAATAAAATATCCCTTCAAATAAATGTATGATATTCACTGCCATTAGTTTATGCAATATAGGAAATAATTGATTACAATTTTCTCGAGTAAATATATGGAAATATTGAAATATAGAGAACAGATACCATAAATGTCTAAAAAGTAATGTATTTCCAAAGGATCACATTTCAAATGAAGCTATAAATCCGATATTTATGATATTGTGAATATATTGAGAGCTTTTGGTTATAATTCCAGTTGCAAATGATTAGTCAAAGAGGCGTGTGCTTTTACTGGTCGCCCTGCTAGTCCGTTATTTGATCTTGTTGAATGCTATTGGGATTTCCATTTTCATGTGATCAGCTTTGCGTGAAAACGGATTAAAAAAAAATAGAAATATGCATACGAATAGTGCGATACGGTATAGAGGCTAAATAACCTCATACAAAATGACGTAATTAATAAAAGAAACAGATGTTCACAGGAGCATCGTGAAAGTGGCTGGTAGTCGTCTGGGCAGAGAGAGAGGGGGCGGGGGCGGGGGTTCTGTCTCTTATATCTGTAGATCTAAGTGCGTTCCATAGAAATATATCTCCCCCTTAGAGTGAGAATGTCTTGATTCATTCATCCTTTTTTATGTTTTTATCAATGAAAAGGCCTTGATAAAAAGCAGCTCTCAGATGGCATAATTTTTTACCATGAATAAATAAATAAACTTAATTTCAAGGGCGTGTTTGCTTGCTACAGACGGGTAACAGTAGATGCTGTTAATTTGAGTCTGGAGACTAATAAGAGATTTGAACCCTAAGGCCGGTGAGCCAACCATGAATTTACATAATTTGGTAGTACATGTAGAATACCTATTTCTATATCTCTCAATTCATTCATCAGAATAACGGGCAATTTGAAGGGCAGATAAATATGGATATATCAAATAGTACTCTCGGGAGAGTGATGGCTGCTAGACTTTAATGGTATGATGTAAAACCAAAAACTTATCTTTAGGGGTCATTTCTCTGTAGAAATACGATAGCAAAATTAATGCAAGGCAAGTATCAATCGCCTTGTCTATCATATTTTGAACTGTGCGAACATTACATTGAAATGTTACACAGTCTGATGGTTTATATAGGAAAGATGACACGCTATTGATATTTGAATTGATCGCTTGGAAAATCATTGTTATCCTGTTCTCGACATGTTGGATAAAATGGATACATCGAATTGTACTCTTGACAGACCATGCAATTGCTGCATGGCTTATGCAAATCTCAAAAGCCTCTTTGATTCAATGCTCATTTCTCTTTACACAGATCTATATGTAAGGCAACTACAGAAGGGGCTCTGCATGCACAGAACAAAATAGAGCCCAGAACCGTCATAACCTCAGCTTCATTTTTAGAGCACAAATTAGTGCATTCATCAATCATAACATCGAAAGGGTTTTACATCTTCAATTTGCTGTTTTGTTTTCAGACATATATACATGAGTACATTGACTGATTTCGTTTTAGTTTTCTCATTTACTTGCAATTCATTATTTGTTGTATCTTGCTATTCTGTGCTATTTATTTAATATGCAATGTAACATGCTTTGGAGAAGAAGGCCTTCGGGTAAACTCGGGTTATAATCATTTAGTAAACCCTTTCTTTTCCCGGCATCCACGTGACTCCCTTCAAATCTTACAGTTATTTCGTATCCACTGTTTTCTTGATTTTGTCTTTGCCGAATAAATGATAAATGCCAAACATATCTTGTTCAGACAAGATTAGTAACTATCAAAAAGGCCTTATAATTAATAGCTACCTGCCAGCTTTGTCATAAAGAAGAGGAAGACACAGTTCACTTTGTGGCGTCATGTACACTGCTGGAGATGCACAAACAAGACTTCCTAAACAAGCTGAGGACTTTACATCTGCCAGAAGAGACCTTCCCTCTCTATGACACAACCAAGGGCGAAGCATTCACAAAAGCCACACTGTTACCCAGCTCTCTTCTCCCTTCTCAAATATGTGATGATCTAAATACTGCAACACTAATTTTTATCTACAAGATTCATGTAAACCGTATCTCTTTCCTCTAAATAATTATGAATTGGCCTGCCTATAGACACATCTACTTGCAACATCCTGTTGCTGATCTCCGACAAAAGCGGAGGGAGAACAAGAAGAAGAAGAAGACGAAGAAGATAATGATGATGATGATGATATAATAATGATCATAATGATAATAATGATAGAGTAATCGATTCCTCTTCAAACTATATTGTACAAAATACCCGCTGAGAAAACTCTGACTAAATACACTGATTTGTCATGATAAGCCTTCAACCCTTATACTCCAAGCGGAATTTAAAGGCACAATCAATGCATTCGTTGTATTGTAATGTCGAAGTGTAACTCAGAATATATCAACACATTTGTAGCAGCTGAGGGTGGTTACATATGAAAATCATATATTCAGATTTTGCTTAAATAGCAACATAATTTTGCCAAGTGGTCGCTGAGAAAACACTGGTAGCAGATGAAATATACACAGTTTTTCATGATTAGACCTTAATCCTTTTAATCACAGAGGAATTATAAAGCACAAATCAATACATTCGTCATATTTTGACATCTAAAAGTACAACATTGTGTACATAGTATCAGTATAACTCATTCATGTACTACTATTTGTGTACAAAATAACCATTGAGAACCCCACTGCATACAAATGAAATAATGTTCAGCTTTTGTTATGTTTGATATGCATAATTATGAGTATGCATATAAAATTCCATACTTACTATAAAGGAAACACAAATAAACATACCAACTTTCATGGAAAGCTCACTACCCTTACACTCGTGATTGAATTTGTTTTTAAAAAAGGTAAAAAGATTCATAATTTAGTAACACATAGTCGCAACCTGTAAAAAGTCTGATATCAAAGCCACAGATAGCTTGCAAGTGTGCTAAGAGGAATACAAAAACAAAATATGTATACACTAGTTAGGAATGTCGAGTAAATAATTGACTGAAGAGAAGAATTGACTTACCTAACATGTATGTCATGATGTGTGAGTATATTCTCCATATTCATCTGGTACAGGACGCGGTATAAACCGCTCTTTTCCACCACAAATCCGCCTCACGAATGAAGCATTCTGTTTTATGCATAGGCCTATGTTAATTATAAAGACGTATTACGTGCTATGTGCTTGCATGGATAAGTAACTCCATGGTGCATGTATGTCTCCGTATAGGTAACAAAACCCACACTTTTAGCGTGGGCAGAGAATTCAGTCCTCCCTTCTCTGTAGAAAACACTAAATCCTTTGAAATTTCTGACTTAACTCGCTCCGCCTCAGACATTCACAATGGGCTCACACACCCCAGTGATTGACAAAGGGTCGCCCTCCCCATCAGGTATTTGGGCTATTTCCACACTAAAAAAACGATTCTCAGTAAAAAGCTATTATGCCCGTGGTTCGTCGTTGCGCATAATGTATCTAATCCGAGTAAATAGCGGTATCAAAATTGGATTTGCCATAGTTTGGCTACAATGCTTGCTTGTATAGTTTTTTTCTCTTCCGCGACCTATTAATCTTCTTGGCAAACAGTTTGATAGAGTGTGGGAGTAATAACGAGACGAGTGTTTAAATGAGTAAGCCGATGATTAAGCTGGTTAAAATTGGCTGCGTCTACACGGCATGAGCGAACCTGATATCAATTCATGGTTATTCAGTTATTCTGGTTTAGATTACTGTGGTCAATTTATAACGCTGACCACAAACTAACCCTTTCTGATACCACAAAGCAAATTCAATTTAATTGGTATATCCAAGCTTTTTTTTTTGCATATTAAATCCAGGCAAAACACAATCCATACTGTCTGCCTTTACGCCATAGAAAACAGAAATACATTTATGTTGAGAGTCAAGTGGAGATCCTGACCTGCATCAATGCGTAACGCAATATGAAGGTATATAGTAACATATATGTTTATATATATATATATACACATAAATATATGTATATACAAAAGATGTCTGAAGTGGTCTGGGTGGTAATGTGTGCGTGTAGGCGTTATAATGCTTCAATCAATGCTCTTTCATTTTGATAGCGAAAGATCACCGGCAGAAGATCACCCTTGTCCAGATGCTGAACAGGCTTTGACAAGTAGCAGAATAGAAGTAGAAATAGAAGATAGAATTTCGGCTCGCTGTGTATGCTGAAATAAATCATAGTACAGGCTTTCTTTAATCGTACATAGTCCGATTGTCATACTACTGTGCCCCCTCGACGAAAAGTGGATATAATCCTACCAGCATAACTATCTGTAATCAAAGAAAGAGGGGTCGTAGAACAACTCTTCAAGTGGGGGTACTAAATTATCTCTAACCCAAATGTCGGCAGCTGCGTTTATGATCAAGCCTGGGAGGCGTGATGGCTCAGTGGTAGAGCAGTAACCGTGTAACCCGGAGGTCACGGGTTCGAAGCCAAGGAAATGGGTGAGTACCTTTAGTTAAGGGAATAAAAGTCCCTCAGAAAGGACTTACGGTCGTAGAACCGCTTGATGCTTACTTACCCAAACACTGACTGACGGCAAGTAAATTCCAATTCCAACAATTAGAAGTCAAGAATATTTCACAGAACAATGAAGTTTAATATTCATATAACATTTATTCCGTTTAAAAAAATATACCGGTAGTCATCATGAACGTGATTCTTCGAGGTACGGGAGGTCCTGGGTTCATTTCCTACACATGAGCAGCAATTTGTTAAGTTAGGGCACTCAAAGGCTTATGTTACGTCAATTGTTCCTCGACTTAATACCGTTCACCATGATAAATTAATAAAAATCAGCCCCAAATCAAGGGATCAATTTTCATGATTACCTCAAATCAATGTAGGTTTATTCATCAAAAGAATAAATATTCAAAGTAAAATGCATTTTCATATTCATAACACATGCTACATGCATTCAGAACTGAATAAAATGAAATTACCTACCCGGAATGATCTGAAATAACAATGCATTAATGATTGACGATCAATCATTACCTGACTGAGTTGTGGAAAAATTTATTCTGCTTTGGACCTTTACTGGCCGTAAATTTATCCTCTCATAAATAACGTGCTAGATATGCTGGGTACATATTTACTCAGCAAATAGAAACTCGATATCAGATATATCTATAAATATATTATTTCAATCAAAATAAATGGGAAAATACACTCTGAACTAAAAGCTCATTTAAAAATTCAGGGTGTATCTATATAAACTTTTGAACAGCACTGTGTTCAACTACTTTATTTTAATGTGATAACGAGTTTACTTGTACCATTCAATTTTGTCTGCAAAATGTAGATCATTTCGATTACGATATTCCAACAAAGGGTGATGCAGTGTATCTCTCAGCATTGCTGCCTTCTGACTACCCTTGAATTCAATATGTTTGACAGATAGATCTTGTCAGTTGTGGAATGATTTCAAGAATTTTAGAACTGACAGAGATCTATCTTCAAGACAGATTAAATTAAGAATACCGAACGAGTCCGAAGAATGAAAATCCGTGACAATGCTGTAAGATAATCTGAGTCATATATAACATTATATATATATATACACACACACATATAAGAAAATATATCAATTTACAACGCTACATGAAATATTAATAATAATAATACTTCGTTCTTTTATAGCGCATTTCAGGACCTAAGGCCCTCTCAAAGCGCTTTACAATATACAATGTACGTTTACATAATATTTACTCGGAGCATTCATCAAAAAGGTGAGTTTTCAGCGCTCTCAACTTCAACATCAGATTGAACTTCACAAGAGGTCGGATGCTGAGAAAAGTGGCATGCACTTTTAAAGGGGGTTCGCTTCCCCCTTTATATATCGAACCATATTCATATTTGTATACCGTTGTAGTATTATTTTTGAAGTTATAGACAATTACTTTAAATCTGTGGTATTTAATACATGGAACGCCAATTATTTGCCTGTATAATATGGCTTAATATAAACAAATAAAACTTAAACAAAACAAGATCAAATTAAACTATTTTGACATTTGTCCATACTTTTTAAATTTGTAAGGAACAACAACCACCAATTTGAAGTATACCTCTAATTGATAACCTGGTATAAGCGAGAATCCTACCGCATAATCCAAACAAAATTGCAATTAATTTACAAAGGATTTACATCGAACATTACAAAGACAGAAAAAGTCATATCTTTAGAAAACAGAGACTATGATAATAGTTCATTTCGAAGTTCATGGATTTGCTATATGTATTCTCAGTTATATTCTCTGCTATGTAAGAACAATAGAATATAATACGTAATTTGAGCTGATATGAAACAAAATCATATTATTCAGTCTTAACGGTCGTAATGAAACGTATAAAATGTTTGCATCATGTATAGTAATAATTAATCAAGAAATAAGATTTAAAAAACCGTCGTGATTTACTCAAAATAAGGGAGTTTTAAGTGATTGAGGTATTGTGATAACTACAAGAGTGTATTAATATATAAAATTATATTTTATACACCCTGCCTGACTGTGGTAAGTGACGGGTATTTTAGATAAATGTATAATTTGGGGAAATATATTTACTCATGCATTACTAATAAACAAGATTTACCATTAAAAAAAATGGAAAATCAACGAACAAGAATCTTACAAAAAAGCAACCTTCGTGATATGCAACAAATGAGGATTGAATCTCATCCAAATAAAAGATTTTTATGAAATTATCATCACGCCATCAGCTGGATATTGATGATTCGCTCTGATAATGGACGCGAAAAACCATCCTGAATTGGCATTATCGTTCACTTAGGCATTCATGGGCAAAGTAACGACTTGCAACGAGGGGACCATTATCATCCTAATATGCAGCGGGAAAGAGGCTTCGACAATAGCAACCACAAACTGTGATTGTTCCGCCACAGAAATTATTCAAACCGATATAAAATTAAAAAAGAAATAAAAAAGAAAGGCAAAAAAAAGAAGGGAAAAAAAGAAGAAGAAGAAGGAGGAGGAGAAAAAGAAGAAGGAGAAGAAGAAGGAGAAAATGAGAAGAAGAAGGAAGAGGAGGAGAAGAAGCGATAACAAACAAATCCGCATCGTCTGCTTCGCGGGATGGCGGGATGCATACTTTTTCGTTCAATGATAATTTAAACTGACGTAACTATAACGGCGGTGTGCTTCTAGCGAGTGCATTTTTTGCGATGCTTCCATTTGGTGGATGATCATGGCCTGAGTGGCATTATTACAATCACATGTCATCCCGAATACTACGGAGCAGCGAGGAACATTCCATCACCTGCGATATTAGGGAGAAGCGCCGCTTTAGGCGACCGCCAAAATTTACCGTTTGCGGTAAGTAAGCTTTTTCGGTGTATATACACTTCATTTTCGTTTTTTCCTTTTTGGGGGTTGCTTCATTTGCCAGTCGTCATGCTTTAGATGTGTGTAATAATGTATTACATTTACCTATTTTTATCTTTTGAACTACAAGTATCAAAACACAAATTGCATAAATAAGTTGTTGTTCTTCTGATGGAAGGTTTCGCATATATAAAATAGATTTGTCAATTGCTATACTTTAGAATTTGTAAATAAATGATTTACATATTTTATTTTCACCGAATATCTCATTCTCATTTAATTATTTAAGCACGGAGGCCTACCTCAGCCCACGGACTGTTCTTCCGTAGGGCAGTGCATATACATACAAGCATACAATATCAAAATAACATATATACAACATAATTAAACATAATAATGATAACATAAATATATACAGAACAAATATAAGATACACTAAAAATACATACGAAATATTTAAAGGGGACGGGGATTACTCATTAAGGGCTTTATAATTTTTACCTTCTCAGCTATAACTTTCCCTCATTGAAAATTCAAGGTTTTTTTAATCAAATTAAAAAGTCTTTCCAACTAGAGCTTGGTGCATGATACGTGTACAAGTTCACCAGGTACGCCACATTATCAAGAAAATGGCTGCGCCCATAACATGTTAAAAGGCATTAAAACAGGCCAAGTATATCTTCTTTTATAATTATATAATTATCTCTTTTACAGTTCCGTATGGAATATTGTACATCAACCGGAACGAAAAGGTCTCATCGTTTAGCGTACATGTACTTCAACTTATTCTTTGGGGTCTCCTGTAAGTTAACGATAGTCTAGCACTGTGAGTATATAGGTTAGCAGGGGGTAAATCAATTAGGAATTCTACCTGATGGTCACTGTAATTCAGGAGCAATTATAATAAATTAATTTGTCGGGGACTTTGTGGGGGGGGGGGGCCTTGAAGAAGATTTTCTAGAGACAATTTTCCTAGACAAACCATCTAGATTTCATTTCATTTCATTTCGTTTATTTCCATTTCCAACAAAAATAAATAAAGTACATGGGATTGCATTGTACAAAGTAAAACAATGAAACTTAATGTTAAAATAGCATGAGTATACCTGTATTTAAAGAGCCTGAGAAGGTTGAGCACTGGTGAAGATGAACAAATGCGAGATTTCTCATTCTTAGTATGTCAAGTTGGAAAAGAATTATATTAAAAATGGCCACTAAAAGGGATTAATCTTCCAATGCTCTAATGTTCGGAATATGACAAGACGTAGCCGGAATATTTGAATCAAACTGTCATGCCACACGTGTGAAGTCCTATTCTGTTGTGTGCGGTGCTGGTGATTTTACAGCAGATTGAACTAATTTCTTTTCAAGTTGATATATTCAAAACGTCACAGTAAACATCGTTTCCTGTATGTATATAATCAACCTTTCTTAGGGTGCGTTTAAGCTTAAATTTTGAAGGCAGAATGAGCGATTTGTAACGCTCATCGTAAACGCTCATCGTAATCGCAGTTCCACGGTGTACTGTTTATGCTCACTTCTCTGGCTCCTCCAGGCAATTCTCCTTGGGTGGCCTTAATTGGTCTTCCAGCTGGATTCGCAAACCTTCACTGTGCATGCTACGTAGACCCACTAGAGGTCAGTGCGTTGACCCCATTTAAACGCGTTTGCAAATTGTAAACGCATCTTTTTGTGAGTTTATGATCAGCGATCGTGATCGCCGTTTTTCGGTGATTCTACAAAAGTGAGCATGGAAGCAATCGTGTTTTAAACTAAACGCGTAACAGATGCCTGATTCTGGCCAGAAAAAGTGAAGCATAAACACGCCCTTAGTTGTATCCAGACACACTATGAACATGACAGACAATGAAAGCGGACAAAATATACAGTTCCTCAGGTAGACAAAGGGACAGCCTTTCACTGCTATTATGTAAAAATGTGTAGAACAGGTGTCACATGCATATTCACCTGTTCTACACATTTTTACATAATAGCAGTGAAGGGATGTTCCTTTGTTTTCCTGAGGAACTGTATATTTTGTCCGCTTTCATTGTCTGTCATGTTCATAGTGACAGGTTCTTTTACCATGCACAGGATCATGTGCTTGGTACCCATGGCATGCCTTACACGTTCTGACATATCATATGTCTATACTTGAAGACGTCATTTTCCTTTGAAATATTAATAGATTGATTGATTGATTTATGGGTCTACTGATTGATTGAATTATGGATAGATAGATTGTTTGGGAGAATGATTTCTTTGTTTATTGTATTGCTGAAAATTATACACGATAACTCAATATGTATCTATTTTGTATTAAATTATTACAATTACGTACTAATGATTCTCCAACAATTTGTATCCTTGAATCAATCATGAAAACATCTTAGACCAAGGTTGACATTTGCACCTACGATATGCAGCAGTACATTTTTCTATCTAGTAAAACCTGCTCAACTACGAGCAAAGATATATCGATGTTGAAAGGCGAAATGTAGCCTAACATTGTCATTGTTTATTAAAGGTACTATGTCCCTTTTGCAGCCAACCTCAAATTCTGTAGAACTTTGCAGGAATTATGAATGTATCATGTATGTCCTATCTGTGAAATTTAAACGTTAGCAGTGTCCTAATATTCAAATTATGCAAGGAAACCCGTTTACTTGCTACACTTCACTGTCAGATACTATTGAGTGACTAACTGGCTTTTTTCCTTCTTTGGTAATAACATACATAAAATGAGCTGTAAAGGGTACATTAGCATTTGTCTACATCAATAACCCACTTCTTGTGATGGCTAAAATTAAACTGATTGAATCTTTGCGCAGCATAAAACGTATGACCATTCGGTACAATGGTCTGAAAAACAAGACTATTACTTATTGGCTCTATAGCTCCTAAGTCGATTTGACAACTAATAGTCGTTATTTTCCCACCTGAAGACTTTTTCAAGCCCCACCTTTTTTAGGGAAGTTCTAAATTAGTATCATCTTTCAAATGCCTTTGGAATTTAACCTTTTCATTTTGTTGGCCTGCAAATGGGACATAGTACCTTTAAGATACTGTAATAAGGTAACTTATAAATATACTTTTTGGATATTTCTCGTCATATTTCGAATATGAAAACACAATTTTTGAAGAGCAATCCCTTTCAGGAAAAGGGGCACTTATTAAACAGGAAAGGGAGCTCAAGTGAAAATATAAGATGCGCTTATCCGAATTAAAAAGGAGTAGTTAGTAAAAGGGGAAGGGGCACTTTTTACAAAGGAAAAGAGAACTTGTCAAAGCAAAAGGGGAACCTCTCAGATTTGAATAGGGCAATTATCAGAGGTGAAGGGGGCGCTTATCAAAAGTGAAAAGTGAATAGTTCCTATTCATTCTCATAATTGCCCCTTTTCATTTCTTGTAAATGACCCTATTCAATTCTAAGAGATGCGTTTTACTTTGCCAAATGCCTCTTCCCCTCGCGATAAGTGCTCTTTTCATCTCTTAAAAATGCCCCTTTTATTGTGCATAGGTTATAAATGAGTTGAATTCAATGGCTCTATTATATACATCCCTTGAGGGGAAAGTTGAGCTCTAGCGAGGAGAAAAATGAATCCCGAGCTTTCTCATTTTTTGTCTGTAGAAAAAAATCCCCCTAAAATTGAGAAATTGCTCATGACAGATCTGGGCCTCATCAAGAAGCGTTTTGATTTCCAATGGTAAATTAAAGAAGTATCTTTGCTCTTTGTAGGTATACATCTTTTTATGTAATATTTGATATAACTCTTTCATTTAGAAGCGTGAAAATAGAATCCCGTATTACTTTGTGGGAGCACTGTGGTTTACTGTTTAAGGTGCTTGAAATATCACACGACAGGTCAAGGGTTCGATCCTTGCCCAGTGCTTACATCCTTTCTTAAAACACGATCGGGAGTACAAAAAAAGTAAACTCATGGGCAATTTCAGAACCCTTTTGTATATATGCCATTCGGATAGCGTATTATAATATGTCATTGTCAATAATTAAAAATATAAAATCTTACTTTAAATTGCATTATAATAACGTCATGACACCTGTTAAGCAAAAATTATGGATGAAATATCATTTTAATTATCAAGAATAGGATCAGGACATCAAATCATGTGAAAAAAAAAAAATTAAGCTTGTGCGCGAAATTATGCAATACTGTTCAATTGGCCTGAAACATATGAAACTATAAATTTTGAGACAATTTTGAGCATTTTAATTTTTACCCGTACTACGTGAAGGTTTTGATATGTTTTAATAAGTTGAGGTGTCGTGATATACAAAAATGAAATTGTTATAACATTTGGTTATGGTATTAGAGATATGCGAAATTCACAAAATGGCGACTAAATGACGTCACATTATGACAATATCATTGAAAGTTTCATGTATTCAAAAGGGTCTACCATTGTGCTAACTTTGCGGAAAGATGCAATTGCCCTTCTTGAGATATCTGTTCCACAAGAAGTGTACATAAAGAGAAAAAAAGAGGAAGAAAATTCTGACGAATATAACTGGTGATATATGTATAATAGTTCATGTCACCTAGAAAATAGCAACTAGAGATTATACGTGTAACTTGTACAAGTATATGTGGTATGTACTCATTTGAAATTAATATCAAGTAATGCCATGTGTGCCATTGTGTTATAAACTGTCATGATGTATAACAATATTAACCCTTTTTTCGTAGAAGAATGCAGCGTTTTCATTTATTTTTAAGTCGAGGCATCCTCAAAGAAATAAAAGGTTTCGCGTCACCCCAATCCCAAGTTAATCACAGAATATTAATTTTACATCAAACTGTCGCTCATCAAGTGTTATGCATACATGTACATATACTGCCGTATACATGAATACAAATTTCTTATGTTCGGTCACCTCATCAATATGAGGGTAATCGAGCATCTCGCTGCCTGAAATCAGCCATGATAATGTGAGATTATTGAATTGTTCACACTCGGTTTTCTACACCAAAAGAGCACTTTCAGCAAAAAAATTAGTTCTTATATTCATAAAACACTAGTGGGCCAATAAAACATAAGATTTTGGGAATTTGGGGACCGATTTTCAAAAATCAGATGAGGGGTTCCGTTTTGAGCACTAAATTTAACTTAGGAATCCGCATTGATAGAATTAGGTGAACACCATTTCCCCGTTGGAGCCATCATTGTACCTATCTAATGGAGGAAGAATGACACGTAAGATGATTCATGAAACATTCATAGCTTATTCTTTATAGCCCGTAATCAATATACGCCAACTCTACAGGCCAAGATCACATCCCGGACATTGAAGATAGCAAGCTGAATTGAAATCAGCTGACAAAATAAAGACGAGTCATAGCGCCAGGCAAACTCCAATCCGACCGATATACCTCAGTCACACCGCCATATCGACTACCGAGCGATTCTTACCCATTCCGGGTAACGTGATTGTTTGTTTGGTTGTATGTCGTTCTGGGCCCCGTCTTACAAAGAGTCGATATCAATCGCAACTCAATAGCGTTTGATATCAATCGCAACTATGTACATAACAGATAGGAGAATGCAAACTTGCTATTGATTGGCGGACTTACGATTGATCCAAACCAATCGTAACTCTTTGTCTCTGTGTATGCTTTGGGAATCACACCACTAAACCGACTCCACACTTACTCAAAACCGACCGATTATTACCCAGTCCTGGTAATATAAATGTTGTTTGGTCTTATGTCGATCTCGTTGGTGTGACTTGGATAATGATCATGCCACTAAACCGTTCTGCACACTGACTTTAAACCGCCCGCTGCTTTCCCTTTTTGTTGTAATTATACAATGTTACTGTCTGTTCGGTCTGTTGTCAGTCTGCCGTCGATCCCATCGGTGAGATTAAAAAAGTTTACTTGGCCTTTCGGGGTATGGTATCTTTTCTCGGTCTAGTGTCGGTCCCATGTCGGTTCTATTCAGTCACACCGTCAAACCGCTGATGGGCCCCGTCTTATTAACAGTTGCGATGCATTCCTATCGACCGCAAGTCCTCCAATCAATCGCAAGTTTGCAGTCTCTTATCTCTTATACACATAGTTACGATTGATATCCATCGCAAATAATAATTTGTCGACGGTCATTCAGGGTAATGACATTTTTTTAATGCGTATGTTGCCGTCTCTTGTCGGTGTCATCGGTGTGACCAGGTTTTCAGTCACAGAGCCAATCCATCTCCAATTCGGCAGATAACTTTGCCATCCGAGGTAATGTCACTTTTTGAAAGGTCTGTTGTCATTCTTTTGTCAGTTTCGTCGTTGCGACTTGGGTATAAAGGTTCCTTACGAGGTAGCTACTTCTAATGGATAGAATTTGAATTTTTTGAGAGAAGCATTATGGAGACGGAAGAAAAACTGGATATGGCAAATCTTAAGGAAGATAATATGCTCAGGGACATCTTGGAAGGTAAGACGGATGGTTAACATGTAACAGGAAGACCTAGAATTGGGATGGTGTCAGACCTGATAGGTGGCAGATTCAAGTCTAAAGGTAGAGATGGAAGGAAGAAGAACTAAAAAGGGCTCTGGTATATGGAACTGCCCTTGGCAGAACACATGGGAGAGAAAGTGAGATACATCTCTTTTATTCAAAGTCTCAACAATTATTGATTCGCGAATGAAAGGAGAATCAAATCTATGCATGCTCATACTCCGAAACAAGAAGGATTTACCCCATTTTTAAGTGACGTCTCTCTTTCTTTTAAGCCTGTCATGAGATAACTTGGGGGGAATCATGGGTGCAGCTATTTAGCATTCCCAATAATGAAAATAATAATAATAAAAATATCATAAATAATAATTATAATGATAATGATAATAGAAATAGTAATGATAATGATATAGATGATGATAACAATAATGATTATAAAATTATAATGATAGTTTTTATAACAACAATGATAATAATAATAATAATAATAATAATAATAAATATAATAATAATAATTTATATAGGACATCATAAATGTTTAAAAGCGCTTTACAATAAAGTTATTAACAGAAGTGATGACTTTGTAGATGTTGGAAAGAGATCTGTGTAGGTTATTCCACAGGGGCAGCAGTTGTGATTGCTGTCACCAAGGGTAGGAACAATTTTGGGAGAATGATCATATCTACGCCAGACCGATAACATACTGAGCATTCCACCGACATGCCTAGAAACGATCGCTTGAGTCGGAAGTGTGACTGACGTATTAGAAAACGGATTTCATATTCCAAGAGCAAACGTAGCCCGAAGCATGAAACTGAAAAAAGCGGGATGAATGATTGCCAAAGTTTTCTACATTGTCACGGTTGTTGATCAATCGAGTGTTTCAAACACGTGAAAACAGATAGTTTTTGTTATGGACATTGTTATGTTGCAATGAGGCACGTGTGTACACGTTACAATTATTGCAGAAGTCTACTTTTTTCTAGATTGTTGATAAATCGAGAGTTTTCAACGCTGACATTTAAAAGATTAAAACAGATATGGACACAAGGATTTATATATTCAGACAACGTCTTTGGTATAGAGATTGTTTTTATTCATGAGGAACGTAATGTACATGTTAGAACGATTGCACAAGCACAAGCACGCATCGTTCCTATATATTGAATGCCATCTCGAGTTTTTCATGGCAATACCTTTCAAATTGTCTCAACTATTATTTCATTCGATTCCATAAGCTCTAAATATATATCAAGACAATTCAATCGTGGCAGTCATTTTGGTGCCACAGTAGCCAAGTCAGGTAAATCACAAGGTACGCGGTTCAAGTCCTAGCTCAGCACTAACGTCCTTTGGCGAGACGTTAATCTACATTCTCTACCTAATAGGTACCTGGTATGCGTAAGCGCCATGAACATCACTGCGTGACAGCCATCATTATTACAAAATTGTTTTGTTAGTTACAATTTGATCCGGTTTATGAATTATGAATTTTCAATTACTCATTATTGGGTGTATCGGATTTGCTGTACGAGAAAACTTGATTGTATGAGCACAGGTGATTTATACTTCTCTCTATGAAATGCAAAATCATATGAAAATAATCATTCGTTCTTGCTGCTATGTTGGGTGCCGTCTCGAACAGCCCTCTTGCCCCCCCCCCCCCTTTGCGTAAAGCATATTATTGATGTATTTATGCGAGTCCGCGTGCCTTATACCATCTGTTTAGACCATTCTCTTTCTTGTGTATACCCCGTCTACTTGCATATTCATGGGAAAATCTTAAACCATTCAGACGCCATCTTGGAAAAAACAAAACCTCGTCATATTGGATCTTCCTGGGCTTCTAGTTTGTTGGCCTATCCATATTCTTTGGCCAATCCTGGAAAAGAAATCAGCGTACCATCCACTTTTCCCAGAATTTGGCTTGCCAAGTTGAGCTGCAGAACGTGAGCCGAATATTTTATCTCTGCGCAAACCTGAATGTCGTGAGTTATATGAGCTGGGTCTTTTAAAATTCAAAGTTACGGAATTCAAATTGTATTTATAATTGCATGTCTCTTCATTTTCATGTATTTGATCCCCCAAGAAATGGTGAGAACGATAATCTTTTGTACAGCGCAAAAATACTCTACGTTCCAAAAGCATAGTCACAAACTCACTTTGTTTGTATGTGCATTATTTATTTCATCTTGGCAAATATTTTTTAAAGCAGGAATGTCACCTTTTACCTGTATACCTCAACTGTCACCTCTTTCCCCCTCCCTATTTCCCTCTGGCCCCGGTTCAACTACCGAATTTTCTGCTTGTTTGTTTCTATTTCCATAGCATAAACTAGAATATACATGGCAAATCATTTATCTCTCTCTCTATATATATATATTTGACGGATAGCCTATTTTAGTGGCATTTACATAATGTCACTTTTATGCAATGGGGTCCTGTGAACATTACTAATAAACATAATTCTCGCAATTATGATAAAACGAAAATCAAATGAACAAAACAAAACAAATCACTGGACTACCTCGGGACTCAGGCGCACGTGACGCCCAACAGCCCTAATCAACATGACCACAAATTGTAAATGGAGAACACTAGTTTTCTAAAGACTTTATCTGCTGTGGGGCTTTTATATCATCACGCTGCAATCATATATAAATGGAAGTAAAGATTAAACAATGGATACATGCTAATAACGACTAATCAACAAAACAATTACAAAAGATATAATGTGAATGTTTCAACAAGGCTTCATTACATTGCACTAGCAGTAGAACCGCAGTAAACTTGAAGGAAGGAGATAAAGAGAGAGGGAGAGAGCTATTTGTGGATATTGGATTGTGTTCTCAAGCCAGAAAGAAACGGAAGACACAATGACTATTTACCATTAATAATCTTAATGGATATTATTCGTTTCCATTAACATTATAAACCATCGATTTGCATTTTGATTGGCAATCAGTTGTGAAGTGACGCAATAGTCACATTTCCTCTTACAAATGCAATTATCCCCGGTTTTTTTTTTTAATATGAAAAGCTCTCTCAAACTTGAATATTTCTTCCTTATTTCCTTCTTTTCAATAACAAATGTTCTCTTCTTTTAAAGACCCGCTTATTACATAAATCCCCTCGTCAATTTTTGTGCAGTTCGTTTTCTCCCTTTCATTTTGAATGATCTTAGTTCATTTAACTTGTTTTGAGATGTTCGTTCGTTCATCTAACATGACTGAGAACTGGGCCTCCGTTGCATAATAACATTGATGGTAACTGTGCCACCAATATTAAATACCATGGCAACATCACTCATAAGCCATACAAATAAAGATTTACGTGGAAGTTACCGTTAATGGCAAGGTTATCTTTAGTAGTAAGTTTAATGCAACGGGTCCTGGTCATGCGATAACAACGTGAAAGAAACTGCCTGGAAGACATTATGAAAGGTTAATTATAAAGAGTACATACCAATTAATGTATGCTCTGAGGTTCGGTGGTGATCTAAATGACAGTCTTGATGAAAATCACACGCACTACACACACAGACTACGAGAAAGTGTTGCATGAAATTTTCCTGCCCAGTTTTTAACGATGTCTCGTCATAATTTCAAATTTGACGGCATTCAAAGAGCAAACCCATTTCAGGGGATATTATTACCATAATCTTCTTCCCGACTAACAATACATACAGAGGATGAGAAAGCTCTCAATATGTTTCTTCGTTATGAAAAACTCCCCCTTCTCTTTTCTTTGTAGAAAACATGGGGGTTTGGGACATCGTTACTAGGAATATTGCTGGAATGAAGATGCATTAACCGTAACTTGACTATGGATTACTCGACAGCGAACAACATTAGGGAAAAGGTCAAGCTTCATTCTGTTTGAAATCGTGTGGATATTAAATGTTCTATGTAGGTTTTAGCGGTGGCCATGGTAAGTGAATGATGGCTTCCAGTAACACCACGTGGAACTCTCTGTCAGAAATCTGTGGATAAGGAAAGGAAAGGGGTGATAATGAAATGAAATTGAATTAAATCAAACACTTACACGAGAAAGAATGTATCAAGTTAATTTTCTCTAAGGTTACTATGTTGCCGAATATTAACAATGGTTTTAACGATGATGATGATGATGATGATGATGATGATAGTGATAATAATGATACATGTACTATTACTACTGTTACTCATACTGTCAATTTTGATGATACAAAATCAATAATGATGATACTATTACTAGTAGTACTGCTACGAATACAAATAATAATTATGATCAGAACATTCGGTTCTTGTTTAGCGTATTTCACTTCCTGAAATATCGTCCATAGTATATGCTCTTCCCCAGAGCTGTGAAAATGCCACACCCGCGACCCGTTATCGAGGCACATGGAATTTCAAGGAATAATCCCACCAGGTACCCATTTACCTCACCTAAGTAGAATATTGGCGGTGAAGGATAGATTAGAGAGTAGACGTCGTAGAATCGAGGACACAGATAAAACAATATATAAATCAAATCGAGGACACAGGTACATTATCAGGAAGAAACGTGCAGAGTAATCCTACTTCTTTCTTTTTGTCTTATCAGGGTTGATACGAAGTGACAGGAGATTTTAATATTTAAGATGTGAAATACAGGACCTATAGTGTTTGATCTTGTACTGAACCATCTTGCCTCGTTGATGGAGAAGATGCAGTTAGAACCACCCCCCGCCCACACACACACACACACACACACGCATACATATAATTGATTTTTGTCGGGCAGACTTCCCTCTTCATTTCTGAACTTTGCGTGCATATCAACAACTACGCCTTTCTTAAGTTGTGAAGAACGCTGGTTTCGACAAAGTTTGTCACATTACTTGTCGAAGGCTTTTAGCCGAAAATCGAAATGTTTTTTCTTTTAATCTTTTACGTTTGTTCAATTATTTATTTTCGTTTTAAAATATATGCAGTGCGTACCAGAAAAAAAACGACGCAGAGAATTATCGATGTTTTATCATAACTGAATCACAGTTATAATAAAGCTTAGATCCTCCTCTTTCATTCGATGCATGAAATATGATGCATATTCCACGCATGAGTGATTGAAAACAATTTGAAGAAAGGGTACCAAAAAGTCATTTGGTGAACTGTATTTGAATTTCAAACAGAAATTCATTTACAGAAAGATCATTTTCTGCCCTTTCATATGACACGACAGAACGACTGACAAGGGTTTTGTGCTTGCAAACCACTCCTTTTACAGCGGTAATCTATGCACCTTAAAAACCTTATGGTAATCATAATCATTGCTAATGGTTATAAAGAGGCTTACATGTCATAGAAGATATGCTGTTAAACACACCCATCAATATCTTTTCACTACCGCAAGAATATAAAAAGAACACTCTTTGGGAATATGTCATACTTATAAAACCTTTAAAAATGCGGTTGTGAAGGAAAACAAAAAGCAGTGGAACCACGAAGGACTGCAAGTAAAAGTCTAAAAGAAGCTCAAACGACATTAAACAAAGTATTCAGATGCCGATGAGCAAAAATGCACCATAGTTGACAGGCAATTTCACATGGGAGACTTATAGGAGCGATAACATTTCGAAAGTACTTGAACTTTGAAAAAAAAAGTTTGTTCCAATATCTCTACAATGCTATGAGTTCTCTCTCGATCACTTTATTCACCATAATGTTGAGATTCGGAAGAAAAATGTATTGCAAGCTGAATTAGATATATATAAATGTCTTTTTTTTTAGAAAGCGAATTGAGGAAGCAAATTTTGACGCTTCATTAAAAGGTGAAAACGCAATTTTGTTATGGAAAGCAAATGATAAGAGATTTAAAAAATTGAAAATAGGCCACATGGCTGCCATAATATGAAGTAACGGCTGCCTAAATATTGCAAATTTTAAAAGTTATTAGCGGCTGCAGTTTCCATCGCCTGTAACACATTTTTTATTCAACAGAAAATGAAATTCCATCTAGCAAGGACATCACCTGACAATGTAAATTTATAACTAATGAGAACCTATTACTAATCAATGCCAATTTAATCCATCTCGTAGAAAATATTTCATGCAATTCAGTTACCACTAATATAAAACAGAGTATTTATTTTCTTTATGCACAATACATGTTTATACATATTCAACGATGGGAATGATTTGTAGTCATGATTGAATCAGTCTTTTTATTGAAAATCTCCTAATTCATTGATTTTATATTTTCAAAATTTCTTTCAGCTGGTTTCTATTTCATTGAATTTCCCAAGGCTTCCCTTTTCTAGATTAATTTCTATTGTCATTTCAAATTTACATTTTGTATACATTTCTTGTTTTAATTGTATGTGTTTTTGTTCCCGCTGTAATTTGTATATGTTCTTTAACAGGCAAATTCAGTATCAATTCAACCGTAAAGGTGGCGAGCCTTGAATAAAATAAGTCTTGAATTGCCCTGGTGCTCCGTTGTCACCGTTATTTGTTAACAAATAATATTAAGTAACGCGCAAACCTCTAACGAGGAGAGAGGAATAACGGGGAATAGTTTAACTAAGGCATAGAAACTGATGATAAATGATTATGATAAACAAATATAAACTTTCATAGAGCACCAACTCCTTACAGGTGCAAGTGCTGTGTTCGGGTGGTGCGTGAGGGTGAGGGCAAAAAGGCGGGTGTGTGTGTGTGTGTGCGCGCGCCATGTAATTCCAGGGACCTCCCTTGTGTTATATGCGCCATGCAGCGTAATGTGTGTTCGTGTGTGTAACTTAAGATAGAGTTTCGGAAGAGTGGATATGGTGTCTGCAATTGATTACATCCATATGAATAATGTGACGAATAAAATGTGTCCTCATGTTGATTCCGTACACTTCGGAAAACCACACAGTAACCTTTCCGTCTTTACGCTTCGTGGAAACTAAGGTGGCTGAATTTTCGATATGCTGGGCTCTTTCATTTTTTAAAGGGAATTTAACGTAATTCATGATGTAGTTTAATTTAAAAGCGTTACATCTCTATGACCCTAATGGCATTATTAATGTATGAACAAAGTAAACAAATTTGAAATCTTTGAAAAGGATTATTAAAGAAACTGCCTTTTCTAATAAAATGAAACTCAAATTATCGAAAATTCAAGAGTTCATAATCACATTTGCACTTCTATTTAGATAACAGACGTAATTTAATAATATTGAAAAATTGATTCTAAGCTAGATATTTCGTTCTAAGAGGATGAACGCGGTTCCAAATACAATGCCTTTTTGGAAACAAAACTAATTACATATTAGTGTGCTGAGGAAACAATTCTCCCGTGATAGTACGACCTTGAAGGCCCGCCCTGGCCATAATACTTAATTATTACGAATTGATTACTAAATTTAATTGTATTTTTATTAGGTATCGCTGCAGGGGAAGAGGACGCAAGGGGCATTCAATTCCAGTAGAAAATCTTTTTCAAGCACGAAGCAAGCATTTGAAAGGAAGGTGAGAAATTTTGATTTTCTACATATTTATATTCGCCAAAAATTATATCATTATATACATATGTGTATATATTGATATATATGGGTATATATATATATATATAATATATATACTATTGCAGACCAACATTTTTCTTTGCATGCTTTTCAAATTAAAAATGCATTACATTTAATCATTACGCTGTAGAAAATTGAGAGAAGGTGTGAAATTTTGATTCCCTACATTATACTCTGATAATTATGCCATTAATTAAATCTATATACTGTTGCAGAGTGCAAAATCTATCGTTGCATGTTTTTATAACTAAAAGTGCGATATTGATTATTATCCGATGTAGACGCCAATGCGAGCAGTTGAAAGGAAGGTGATTTTGTTTTAATATTCTACAAAATTATACACTCAAAATGATGTCATCAGATATAGAAATATATATATATATACATATATACCCATATATATATATATATATATATATGTATATATATATATATAGTACAACCTATCGTTCCATGCTTTTAACCCTGATAGTGCATTACCTGTATTCATTTAATCAAATTTTAATTCGATGTGGACGATGGTGCAATCTTTGGGCAGTTGATATCAAAGAGCATACTATAAACATGACAAATAATCAGTGTAGACTTTCAAATGATAAATAAAAGTTAAAAAAAAAACAATCATGTGGATATTGCGGTATTGAACCTATATGTTTTAAATTGATGGCTTTGTAGTGCATAATATTCATAATGTTCATGAATTGGATTTGTTGAATCTATTGAGCCAAATGTCGGGGTCAAAAACATATTTACATCGGAAACATACTGAAATGTGAACGTGACAAGTACAGTATAATTTATCTAATTAAACGAAACATAATATGTTCTAATAATTACATTATAAAGACTTTTATTTGTCATTATCACTATCATCATTATAACTTATTGTTATTAAAATTATAATGTAGCTTAATTTTTTGTTTATTTAGTATACTCACTTATAGTCTTCTCTTAATCAGAACACTGTGCGCTTAGAAACATCAGTATTAAGCGCCTAATAAATGTTATGTATTATTATTATTATTATCAAATATTTATTTATATATATATCTATACATAATGGTATTTTTATGATTTATTCATTATTATCATTAATATTATTATCATTTTTTTGCATTCTACATGCGTTGCCATGTATCAAACAGGACTTACTCTTTCTTTCAACAATTTATATCAACACCTTTGAAATGTTCTTTTTATCTTAACCGATAGTCGTTCCAAATAAAATCACCATGTTTTCCACAGGGCATGCATGTAATACTATGAATAAGAACCAATAAACTGTACACCACTCTTCACTTCTTCATTTCCACTTATCAAAACACGATAATCTAATCAATTTTCAAAATAGGAAACTACAGCGCATATTTGTACACTCAGAATAGATAGGCCTACAATAACGTTGATAATACAAATAGAGACAATATAAAGTACAACTACCTCCTGAGAAGCATGTATATGTCACTTTAAATATTTGAAATATATTGACTTTGACAGTAATTTTCTCTTTTACTGTCGGACTGGTGAGTCCTTTAACGTAAAAGCTGATTAATTCAAAGCAATTTTTTTCCTCGTTTTTCATATTTTCGGATAACACCACCCCCGGTATTTAATGTCCACAAACTTTCAAATGAACTTTACCGTGTTAATGCGTCCTATTGGATTATTCTCGCTGTAATGCATGTCGGGTCTTCCTCCACACCTTTTTTCATGTCCAGTACACATTTTATTACTTTTATTAGTACCTTTATTGAATATTGTCCGCTTCTGTAATTTTGTGTTTTTGGTTCAAGTTCTCTTCTGCTGCAAGGGATTGCCAATTACACCTATGGTCATTTCCCTTCATTTGGATATTCTGTTTAACAATATTTCAACTTTTCATCATTGACCAATTGAATAACAAATTAATTTCTTCTCTTTTATTGCGTCATAAATTAATTATCTCGCCTTTATATTTTTTAAATGTCATGGTCAAAAATATATTTACATTGGAAATATACTGAAATGTGAACGTACCAATATCATTTATCCTATAAAACAAAACATAATTTGTTCTAAGAATTACACTATAAAGACTTTTCTTTTTCATTATCATTATTATTACTTATTGTTATTAAATTATTATCATTATTATTATTATTATTATGATTATTTATATTAGTTTTACTGTGGTTGTAGCTGATTTTTTTTCTCATTTATTTAATATACTCACTAATTAGTTATTCATATATACATACACATAATTTTTTTTTTAATATTTAATTAATTGTTATCATGAATATTATTATCCATTTTTAGCGTTCTACATGCGTTGTCATGTATAATAGGAAAAGTACACTCGAAAAATAACTAATTCAATGAAAGCAGAAACATCAGACAAACCAATCAAAAAAAGTTTGAGCAAAATCGGATAACTAATAAGAAAGTTATGCATTTTTGAAAAAGTATGTAAAACTATGGAACAATGAGAATCACAACACAAATTGCCAAGATCTTGGTTATCAGTTTGTGACGTCGTGTCTTCACTATTTATCAATTGCTATATATGGTTTAATCCCATTAATTTCCATTTTGATTCCCCAAAACTTGATTTTCCCATGCCTTTGCCCAGGTTATATGATTTGTATCATATTGCATGCATGACATTTCACAAAATCTGTTATGAACTTTGAAGAATTTATACTTTTTTCTGAATATTGTATATTCATAATTATTGAATTTTATATAAAAACAGTTTATCAAAATCCAAATTTTTCATGATTTAACTGGGAAAAAATACTCTATATTAGTGCATCCACACAAAAACAAATTACTATTAATCTAACTTGGATGTTGGTGTGAAGAAAGAAGATTCTTAAGGAGTAAATAGGAAATTTATATCATCAATATAAAGAAAATAATTGGTGGATAGTGAGGACATGACGTCACAGACTCATGAGTGAGTTGCCAATTTGTCTAGTGATTTTTTTAAGTTTGTAATGTCATTAAAAATTCATACCTTTCTTAT
>JAVYIG010015970.1:0-33297 GCA_035222895.1 Strongylocentrotus droebachiensis | reverse complement strand
TATGACAATTTGTTGTACAAGACGTTAAATCTGGAAGGAAGGTAATAAAAGTGAATGAAAATTTTGAAAGGGTATCGGGAATACATTTAAATACGAATAAAACTAAAGCTATGGTTGGGCAAAACTTCTCCTTTAGAGACAATAAAGAATATAAGTTGGTGTGGTACTTTTGTTAAATCTCTGGGTATATACTTCAGTAAGAATAAATCTTTGAGTATGAATATGAATTGGTCTCAATAAAGATTCATTAAAATACAACAGCTTTTAAATATTTGGAAACGGAGGAACTTGACATTCAAAGGGAAAGTAATTATCTTAAAAAGCCTTGTTATTTCAAAATTGATTTATACAGCTCAAGTTTTATCGTGCCATATGGTTTAATGTAAAATAAGTTAATTATGTAAAATATATACGACACAACCTATGGAAGTGTTACAAAATAAATGATTTGGTTAAATTGTGATATCAAATTTAAAGGAAAAGCATTGTTGTATACAAAGTGGATAAAATCGGGTGTATTATTTTTAGGGGATATAGTGATAGGAAATAGATTTTTGAAAGTCAAAGAATTGAAAGATAAACTTATCTATTATGATGGTAGATGGTTGAGTGAATATGCCAAAATAAGAACCGCAATACAACAAAGATGGAGGCGAATCATAAAATATGGCGAACAAGTTTATGATTTTAACGATTACAATCGTAAATCAGTGATATACTCTAATTTGAATTGGAATAGTTTTGAATTATCAATACACTCTATTACTGTGAAAATAATATAAACGGAACTCATAAAATTAATCCAAAAACCATCTAGGGCGGTAGACTTCTGGAACAAAATCTTACAGACAAATTTTTCTATTAAGTGGGATTCTTTATGGTTATTTAAATTGAAATATGCTCGTGATAATTATTTGATACAATTCAACTTTAAATTTATGTATAATATTTTACCAACACCTGTTAATTTATTCAAATGGAAAATCAAAGAAAACGATTTGTGTTATTACTGTAGAAAACCTGGTACTATAATACATGTATTTTTTTTAATGCGAACATCAAGATATTTACCGAATTTGGAACGTTATTGAAATATTATGTATGTAACTCCTTCTGTTAATTTGTTTAATTCTCACCCATTTGTGTTGTATATGCTTTTCATGACGCAAAAGAAAATGTTGATTGATTTAATACTTCATTATGCTTTATTACAATCTATAAAACGAGTGTTGGAAATCAATTTAATGTAGTGACGAGAATAATAAGCAAATATTTTTTGTTTATGTTGAAATACAAAATAGAAGTAGAGGAAAATAAAACTAAGACAACTGATTTGAATATTACTAAGTGGAAGAAGACAATTACTGATTTACAATCTGCTATCAAATAAATAGAGATATATAATTTGATTTGACCTCATTTAAACATGTGATTAATTAAGTGCTTTGTTATGAATATTTATGTACTACGATGTTATCCGTGATTTTATCTTAATAAAGATTTATTTCAACAACAAAAATAAAAATATAGCCCCGAAAAAAGGTTTTTGCCACCTCCCGGCTCGTATTATAAAACAGCATGCCTAAATAATTTGCAGTGGAAAGCTCAGCCTTGGTAAAGCAGTGGTCTCGTAATCCGGTGACCCGGGTTCGAAACCATGGCGATGCGCTAGTGCCCTTACAAAAATGTGTTTATACTGAATTGTATTAATGCATGCGCATCAACACAACACCCCCCCCCCCCCCATAAACGATTAGATGACTTCTTACAGCCAAACTGTAATGCTTGCTGAGTTTACAGCATTTTCATAATTTTTTTACCCCACCCGTCAATGACCAGCCGATCGGGGAAAGTCCCCGAATCTTCTAGGCTAACGCGATGTCACAGCAAGACTGTACTCCGTTCTTGAGCGCAGGACGATTACGACGTACACATAATAATGTCCCCAACTTTTGATCCAGTCTTCGTGTGACTTGCATGCACTGTACATGTTATTGCGCCATATGTACATGTTTCTACTAGGCGATGCATGCAGTGCGAAACTGAGAGGATAATTCAACTTCAACAATTCAAGTTCAAACCTGATTTTGTAACTAGGTATGTATTCGATAACCGTAACGTAGAACTAGTATTTATGTAATATGTTGATACATGTAATGAAATAAATTGACAGCATTAATTATGTGACTTTGAATGAGTAAAATTGTGAAAAGATGATTGACTTTGCCACGCCACGTAAGTCTATGTAACGTGTCTATCATATCGACAATCTACACAACTGAGGTTTGGGTGGGTGGCAATGCAGTCGGTACCGGGCCGTGCGAGCGACACGATTGCGCAGCAGTCTGGCTGGCGCTGGTGTGTGTAGGCCTATTTGTAATTCGGATATAACAGACGTGTATCAATCGGATATGATTATTTACGTCTGGGGACCGACCTTTAATGTCACCATCCAAAAGACGTGGGTTTTGAACCTGCATTCTCCGCTGAATCAGTTTTTAGGGTCCATTGTTTAATAGTAGGGAGGCCAATGCCCAAATCTAACTTTTTAATTACGAATTTGTTTAAAATAAAACAAAGATTAAAAGAAAGCATTTACTTTCACTAAGAAAACTCACCCATCTGCCGACTCCAGAAGTTCCATAAAATAGGAGATATCCAGCTTGTAAACACTCCCTTCCTTCTACGCCTTGGCCGTACGCAAGAGCCTTGAAACAGATAAATTCATGTCGCGAAATTACGTTGATAATTAGACAGGCCCGAGGGAATGGGCGTGTCATTGTCCGGACAAAGTTTAAAACTTCGCGCGAAAGTGCAATCACTCAACAGCGGCTAGCCTTGAATCGGTCGCACACGTACACACCGACACAGGCTAGGCAAGCCCCGATGCAGGCTGAAATCCAGCCATCAATGTGCGAACGATTACATCTTCTACTACTACGAGCCGAAGGCGATGGTTCAAAAATGAAGAAGAGATATAAAAATTGGCAGGAAATAAATGTATATAATTCATTGATATTTACCTTAGATGTGTATTCCAATAATTTGATTTCCTCATGAGTATTCCTTATTATCAACGATCGAGAAGTTACGAGGTCCAATTAACATCCATCTTGCAGCGTAGACAGCAGCATGCATAGCGCATTTCTCTCTCTCTCTCTCTCTCTCCCTTTCGCTATACGTAATATACACACTCACTAACCATGTATCATACAACACACCTTCAAATCATGGCTTTCATTTCAATTCTCAATTGGAGTATAGACTGCTCACGTAGACTTTTTTTTTACTTAAATATCTTTTTTAACACTTCTCATACATTACTGCACGACACTCGAATCTAGTGCTGTGAGAATAAGGTACTAGGGTCTATAAATAAGACTACGCTTTGCGCACGATCTGACCGGAGCTTAGTGGAGCTCAGACATATGTCGCAATACCCTTTATTTTTGGCGCGAACAATGACGTCACCGGTCACAGTTTTCCTTCTCATTTTGAGATGGCTGTAGCTATAGGGCTCAAACCAACGCAAGATTGACATAATCATCGTACTCTATCTACCTTCGCATGTTCAGTTTGTAAAATTCTGTATTTAAAAAGATATAATCTTTTTTCTTTATATTTTCTAGTTGTTAGAAGTGGCAATTGTGAACATCTGAAATGTTGATCTCTATCAAAAGTTCTTTACTCAAAACGGATCCCATATTTTTAGGGTCTACCTTCAGCCAATGAGAAGGTTTTTAGTGAGCAAACCTCTACGCCCTCTAGTCTGTGATACGCGTGCGTAAAGTTCTTCTGCTACGACAATTATTGGACTCAAATACTTCAAAATCTGCAAGATCGTCAACAAATGGTGAAAGACTGTTACAGATCCGTGATTATACAATACCGCCCAGAAGTTATTGGGCATGTTTTTGCGGGGCGGGTTTTCCCCGATGGGTACTTCACGATAAAATCACGATAAAATATCGATGAAATACTGATAGAATCACGATAAAAATCACGATAATTTGCACACTAGTGAATGATTTCCTCTATCGGGGGATGCGTGTAACCCGCCTAATTCCCCGATATCTATCGTGTTTCATGGTGCGCGTATTTGCAACTAGTCATGTCCTCTGCAAGCGCATGTCTTGCTCATCGCGCGCGCTAAGTCTTGATATGTATGATTTGTACGCGCAGTTCCGTATGTGTCTTTGTTTACGTCACAATAGAAAGTATTCACGAGTAAACATTACACAGTTAAATACTAGTAAAAGCCGGCGCGAAATCACCGACACTGGGCGCGGATAAGCATCGGGTGCTGATGCGGTGAAGCAACGAGTAGATCTAACTATATTAAAGTTGCACAAACTTGCATGATTTGCATTCATTGAAATTAATATAATTGTGAGCACAATACCTTTCATTTTCACTGCCATATTTTCTGTTCGCCTACTCCAGATATGCATATCTCATTCCACAACCATGAAAGTGGTGAATAAATTCAATTCAATTCAATTCAACCTCCACCAAATAAAAACAAAAATATTCCCAAAAATATTCCCAAGATCGTCGCTTCAGAAAACACGCACGCGATCAGATTCTTTCATTTGCCCTATCAGTATCACTGACAAGACTGCCGTAAGAAGGGTCTCCACCCCTAAAAATGAAAACGTCCAATCATGGACAGTCTTGCCTACTGGTCACGCGTAAAAGTTGCCAGGTGGACTAGTGACCAAGGTTACCAAAACACGCGTAAATAAACATTTTTAGTCGACGGCATTGGATGATTGATAAATAATAAAATCTGTAAAAATGGCATGGATCAATTACTGTAACTGTCTTCGGAGTGTGGATTAGACCAGAGTTGAATTAACAGGAAAACATGTAGGAGAGAGAGAGATAATTGAGAGGGAGGTAGTGTTGAGCTGGAGATAGATGAAGATATTATTCGAGAAGGAAAGGAGTTATGATCGAGGTCAGGATGGGAAGGAAAAAAAAGGATAATTATCGACTTAACAGGGTTGACTAAATATAAGTAGGCAAGACACCAATACGTTAGTCTATTTTCCGTACACCTTTCTACTTCCACTCCTTATTCATCGACACTAGACGAAAACGTTCATGGGTGGAGAAATGTGACAAAGAAGAGGGTGAGAGCATGGACCTACGTATTTGGAGAGCAAGAGAGATGAGAGGAAATCCCACTAGTATCTTCACGAGGGGGGGGGGGGGGGGGGGGGAACTACACGTAATAGAGAGAGAGAGAGAAAGAAAAATGTTTGATGGGAGCGCAGGCTAGCGAAATAATACTTACGTACATTTACTTTTGAGAAATAAACAGTAGGATTATGTCTGCCACATGCGTTGAGAGCTGGCTCCCCTCGGCTGACACGTCGTAAATAACAAAGATAACATTCAATGACATTCAATGACATTTTTAACCGAAGATTGAAAACTAGGTCATTCACACTTCTTTTTCTTTTTATCATTTATAATTACTTTGTACGATGGCGATGTTAAAAAATTGGATGTTGGAAAGGAAGAAAAAAATTGGATCGTAGATTAAATGACATTGATTTGCAAAACTGGAACGATGAAGTTCATGAAGTTCATGTTTCAATTACAGAATTTTTAAACAGGTAATCGGTTTGGAAGAATATATGTTAAAGTTGGATTTCAGTGATAGAACATCTCTTTGTAAATATCGATGTGGTAATAGTAAGCTGCCCTGCCGTCTGCACCTGACCGTCACTAAAGTCAGCCTCTAGAAATTGTAGAATATTGTGTTCCATATGTGATCTCAAAGTACAAGATGATGAATTTCATTATGTTCTCGTATGTCCAGCCTTTGGCTTTGATTAACATTCGCAATTATTTGTTAAGAGATAGTTAGTCAATTTAAGATTAAGAATTAAAACAAATCTTTCAACCTTTTAGATTCATTCATGGTTTGCTGCTTCGCATTAGAATATGATATAGATTTTATTTTTAAAAGCAGACCCGTATCACTATCATTCGCGAAGTTGTGTTTTATTTTTGTGGACATTTTTACAATAATAGCTCCTGTTCTAGTCCCTCTAACGTTTATTCGCGCTAATAATATTTATAATTAATTTGCCTGATGTTGCATTCAATTCATTTATGGTTTGCTGCTTCGCAATCGGATATAAAATAAATGATAATTTTAAAAGCAAACTCGTATCATTGGCGACGCAGGGGGGGGGGGGGAGGGGAGAAGAAAAGAAAAGAAAAGGAAGGAGGGGAAAAAGAAGATGAGTAAATCTAAAAATAAAATAAAATAGACAGACGAAACAAGCAGAGAACTTCATCAATCGGAAATTCTAATTTTTTCGCCAATGAATTGAATGTTTAAATGACAAGAGAGCTTGCGTACATTTCATATTATGTTTCAAGTCTTTCTAAACAATGGGTTTGGAGTCAAGGTGTCTGGCAACATGTGGTTATCTCAGAAGTTAGTATAAACAGATCGTGTTCGCGCCGTAAGATCACGTGATCATAGTAGTGATGATTGAACCTTCGAGAGAAAACTAAGCGCGTGCATTTTTTAAATCTTTACCTCATCATCTTTTCTGTTTTTTATTTCTTTGTTTTACCTTTTCTCGAAATATAAATATGTGTATGTATTCCCTTCGCTTGTTCCTTACGATTCAAGGAGAATTACCCCCTTGCACAATCACCCCCTTTGTTTAATTCCTTGTTTTTCTTGCTATCAATTCGATCAATCATTTTTTTGTTGTTTATCCTTATTTCTTACCATATGTAGATCTTTGTTAAGCCGTTATTATTTATTATTATTATCATTATTAATCATTCTTCTGGTTTATTCCTTCGTAAATGTGTTTTAATACTTTATGTTTTTCTTAGATTTCTTTCTATCATTTTATATTTTGTCCTCAATCCTCGTGTATTTCTTTGTTATTTCCTTATGTATTACTCCAATTTTGATTACGGGAGCTTGCCAACCCAGGTATGTGTACATGTATTTAGCTTGCATGCAGACTGAATGTCATAAAATGGAGATCGAGATCGAGGGGTTTTCCAATTCCGGGAATCCCTGAGCGCGCGCACTACATATCAAATTTCAACTACTTTGTGGACCACGAGGTACATTGGCTGATCGAGATCGCGTTGCTTTTGTTTTTGATAATACTGGTTTATGAAAATGCCGTTTGCGGTCTGTGGCAAAATTTGTAATGTGTAGGGACAGGGTCAACCGATTGGTATTATGAATGAATAAAATAATAATATTTTTTTATTTATTTGGAGTTACGGATCCTTTATTTATTCTGTTAATTTTCAATTCTCTATCTCTCTTAATTATCTTTGTCTGATATATTTCACTCTTCACTCCCTTCCCTCTTTCTTTTCTGTCCCTGTCACACTAACGGTACCCCTCCGCCTCTTCTCTCCTCTTCCCTTAATTCTTCATGCCTTCCTGAAAATCTCACAACATACACATAATTCTTCTAGAAATAACAGCCGCATTTATCCATAAATTCTAAGATTCTACCCACATATTAGATCTGATATGTACATGTAATGATGAATACTCTCGATTAGACAGCAATAACCGTCTGATATGGGTCATTACTCTTTGATAAATCTTACATTTGTCAACATTCCTCATACACAGACGGTGACCCTTACGGCTCGCACGACGGGGGAGGGGGGGGGGGGGTGAGCCTTTCTTTTCTTCCCGTTTTTCCTTATTTAGATCGAATTTTCCGATCAATAAATCGGACATAAGAAAGTATGTATATTTCTTACAATTCTTAAAATTTTAATCAAGTAATTGCAATGGCGAAATTTAGGCGAATTAGATCACGCGTTTATGAATATCAAAATATCACCGGGTCAAGCCGTGCTGACTCCTACGTACATGTAGGTATCGGACGTCCGGAAAAAAAAAGAGCATTCATTAACTCAAATCAAGATGGCTGCACAACAAATAATGTTAACGACAAGTCCTTTCTCGGATTAAACATAAGCGGAATAGCCGTCGATATTAGAGACTGAAGCTTTCGGTCTAACTCTTATACTCTCGGATCTCCTCTGCCATGAGCTATCCCAAACATTCCTCCCCCCCCCCTCAAATAAAAAAAAGATGTCGTATCGTGGGAAAGGCCAAGACACCTGGTTCTTGGTTTCTGCACTTCTCTCATCGGATAACTTTTCTCTCCGCATGCGCAATCCCAAACATTCCCCGTAGCACATTGTCTCGTGTATTTATGCATGGAATGAAAAGAGCATTCATTCACGCTTTTGTGATGTAATAATCAAGTGATTGTGACGTCAGTGGCAAGCGCGCATCGGTATGTTTGAGGATGCGCAGGCTCAGCAAGCGTATAAATACAGCATGCTGTGCGCAGTTCTATCGTGATAATAACAAACTAAAAGGAAATATCACGATATGCATCGGGGATTTAGCGAGTTGATCAAGTTGAGGAAAAAAGGAGATGAATACAAATCACGATGTTTCTCACGATAAAAACACGATAAAACCCGCCTACAATCACGCTAACGTCCTATCGTGTTTCACGATCACGCATGCCCAATAACTTCTGGGCGGTATTGTAGGTATGTTGTGAAATGTATAATTGTATTTTCTTTTCTTATTTTCATCAATTTTTATTTTTACATCATTTTTTTCCCTCTGCTAATTTTTTGAAGTGGGCGACGAGCGCACAAATCGTAGGCGTAGAAGCCTTACGCCCGGGCATTGGCCTCCCTATTAATAGCTTGATTACACTGCACCATGTGCACAGATGCACGCTATCGCGCCACAACGCCTCGTTGGGATCTTGTTAACGGTATTTAATATGCATGCATGCCTAGCTGTCATCTAGCATCTGTTCTGTTTGAACGTATGGTTATGATTGTCACTCTTGACAACTGTATGGTACCCTGACCTCAGTAAATTAATCAATAAATCATGTTGGTCATCCTTTATTTTCTGACGTATGCCTAGTCCTTATCGTTGCATCCACCCCAAGTCTAATAATTAATATACACATAGCTCGTGCTTGCTTGCTAAAGCCGTCGAGTCTGGCACAGCTACCACGCCGAGAGCCTGAAACAATTGAAATTCATGTGCATCATACCTAATTTTTAGTTAAGTCTAAATCTCTTAAGACTTAAGAGCAATAAAATCAGACATTAAAGTCTTACTGATACATGTACTATGCAAAATTTACTTTATTCATTTGTTTTGTCATGTTTTACTCCCAAGTATGGTTGATGTTGAATACATTTGAAGGTAGCTAGTCTAGCGACGTTCATTGCGTGGGCAGCTAGCATCATAGTACATACATGTACATGTACAGTATAATTATGTACAAGTACAACGTATGTCACTATCAGAATCAGAATGAACGCACGCTGCATGTATAGCTAGCGACAGCTGATGTATACATTTTGAGCTCGATAAATGCCTTTGAAAATTGTGCAAAGTAAAACTTTAATTTCTTATTTTATTGCTTGTTAAATACATATGCAGGTTAATTTGACGTGAATTGTAATTGTTTGAGTCGAGACTAGGAGTCGATGAAATGATTACATCAGTTATTCATATTTATTCATTACATTCTCATTTTTTGCTGTGATACTTTTTGTGTGTTAGTGGTACTAGACACGATTAGCATTAAATGCTATTTTCTGGTCGAACATCGAATATCACTAGCGATATTATTTTCGATGTAAGTTTCTCGTGTATTCTCTTGTCTGTGTGATCTAAGATATGAAGTGCAGTGCCAGTAGTACGCTAAAAACATATCTCCGGTTTAACTTTAAGCTGCTGCATTTTACTGTGACATTTGAACCACCCGTCATGTACACTACCCTTTCTGCATCAATTTTTTTCCCAGAAGGAATACTTGAGTTACCATGGCAACTGAAGAACAGGCGGCTTCCCAGCCCCTCTTCAAGAATATTTCTGGTGACCTGGATGACCTCGAGGCCACAGAGATCGAGAGCTTGTGTGTGAACTGCGAGGAAAATGTAAGTTGATGTGAACGCATTTTCCTATACAGATCAAGGATAGGTTAAGTTCTGCGCCCTGTTAGTGTTTCATGAAGCTTGTTATCATTAACAAGTTACAATAACTGTTATAAGCTACTGAAATAGTAGCATTCAAGTTAATTTCATTAAAAACCACACAAAAAAAGATATAATCTTTTACATAAAAAAGAGACTGGTAATAGTACATTAATTAACATATTAACTTGATTACATCATAAAATGAATGGTTTAGGATTAAAGCTTGTGACAGAGCCCTATAGTCAACAAAATACGTACATTAACAATATGGCAAGGTGAATAAAAAGAATAGAACTTATACAAGGGATGGAAATACTAAGCTACATGATATTGAACCCACAAATTCTCAAACACACACGTGCGCACGCATTTGATTGGCTAAGAGCAGATTTGTCATAGAAACTTAGTGTGTGTTAGGCCTGTTGATAACACGTTTTATGAAACGGGGGCCCTGGACTTCTGGTTAGGCAAACAATAAATTGTGAGCTTTTTCATTCCTTTTATTAATGTGAGAGGATATCATGGAAGCAATGTCTCCTAAAAAAAGGATGGCTCTTCAAATACTCTCGTACTTCAAATATGATTAGAAATCGCTGAAGAGTTTGGACCATACGATCATGTCACATGTGTGTTGTCCCGTGTGTACATTTCTGTGTGATGTACATGTGACTTTAGGTAAGACCAAATCACTTTGTTTATCATCCTGATGATTTAAAAAAATCTCACAGCTTACACTAAGTCTTAGGTTGCTATATAATCAATCTCTTCTAAGTGCTTCTGGACATATTCTTTAAGGATACAATTGCACAAAAAGAAGTCAAGTTTATTCAAAGTAATATTGCATTTAGATAGTGATCCTTGAGAAAGCTTCTACCTCCCCTCTTTCTCTCTCCCTTATGTGCTTTTACTTTCTACCTCCTCCTGATCTCTTCCTCTCTCCCTATCTTTCTTTCTCTATTCCCCCCTCTTTCTCCCTCTTCTTCTCATCCCCTTCCTACCCTTCTATCTGTCATGTCACTCTTATCCAACTTGTTCTCTCTCTCTCTCTGTCACTTTCATCTTATCTCTCTCATCTTATCTTATCTCTTTCTCTCCCTCTCTCACAGGGAACGACAAAGCTTCTCCTGACCAGGATTCCGTTCTTCAAGTCTGTCGTCATCAGTTCCTTTGACTGCCCCCACTGTCACTATACCAACAACGAGATCCAGCCGGCCAGTGCCTTGCAACCACAAGGATGTATCCACGAGGTCGAGATCAGGACGGAAAAGGTAACAAACTTTTAAATTTCAATCACTACCATGAAGGGATGCCAGTGTTAGGCAATAGCCTGAATTCAGGCCCTGGCAAGTTATTTTCAGACCATAGTTTAGGCTTTTTATGCCTCCGTTACGAAGTAGCCGGAGGCATTATGTTTTCGGGTTGTCCGTCCATCCGTCCGTCTGTACGTACGTCCCGTTCTCGTGATCGCGTTATCTGAAGAACCGATTGATGGATTCCTGCCAAACTTTGGTCATGTATGTATCTTGCAGAGCCGATGAACTGAATAGATTTTGGGGTTACGAGGTCAAAGGTCAAAGGTCACAGGGCTCATTATGTATGCAAAAACAGCTCGTGATCGCGTTATCTGAAGAACCGATTGATGGATTCCTGCCAAACTTTGGTCATGTATGTATCTTGCAGAGTCAAAGAACTGATTAGATTTTGGGGTCATGAGGTTAAAGGTCAAAGGTCACAGGGCTCATTATGTATGCAAAAACAGCTCGTGATCGCGTTATCTCAAGAACCGAGTGATAGATTGCTGCCAAACTTAGGTCATGTATGTTACTTGCAGAACCGATGAAGTGATTAGATTTTGGGGTCACGAGGTCGAAGGTCAACGGCGATAGCGCACATTATGTATGCAAAAACAGCTCGTGATTGCGTTAACTCAAGAACCGATTGATAGATTGCTGCTAAACTTAGGTCATGTATGTTACTTGCAGAGCAGATGAACTGATTAGATTCTTGGTTCATAAGGTCAAAGGTCAAAGGTCATGGGCTCATTATGTATGCAGAAATAGCTTGTGAACACATTCTCATTAGAACTGACAGATGGATTACTATTCAACTCAGGACATCTTGCAGAGCCAATGAACTGAGTAGATTTTAGGGTCATGAGGTCAAAGATCAAAGGGTCATATATGTATATGAGAAATTGCTTGTAATCACGATATTCTGAGAACCTGTTAATGGATTACAATTGAACTTGAATTCGAAAAATGTGTTCTGTTTTGGTTTGTAAAATTGCTCTATGACGGAGGCATCATTTTCGACTGCGCGCAGTCGAATCCATCTAGTTTGTGTACAAAATAGCTCATTCTAGGTGATTTTCAGGCCCTCTGATCAATTATAACTAGCATCCCTGTACCATGGAAGCCTTGATTTTGATTGGCTGTTGAGCCCTGTTACCATGGTAGTTGCCATTGATGGCAAAGTTACCATCAATGGTAAGTTTCATGCAACGGGCCCTGGCCTTACTGTGAGTGGGCACTGATGCATAGCCAGCTGACTGTTACATGTATCTATTAGGTCGAGATCAAGACAGAAGAGTGGCCCTGTTCAGACTGTAAGAAATTTATTTGAAAGTCCTATAAAGAAACACAATAAGAATGTTTGTAGTGTGAAGGGGGGGGGGGGTACAGACTTGAGAACCACATTGTATTTTAAACTAGTTTTGAAGAAGTAAATGAAAGTGATCAGTGGATGCTCAAGATAGCCCCGTTCAGTCATATGATCCCCGTATGATGCGACGTTCAGAATAGAATGGGACCCTGATTCTTTATCACTTTTCCTTTTGAATTGATGCACAAACATGTGTTACACTAAACAATGTTTCAGTTCAGGATGGGGTAGGACTTTGCATGACCAAGCACTGATGATTTGCCAGCTGTCATGTCAGCTGACCTCTTCAAATCTAGTTTCTTCTAATGTATGTACTGCTTCTTTATACAATGATCATTTATCCAATACTCAAGCATGTGTCTTTGCCCCTAACTCTATGGTGATCCAGAGCTGCCAACTATTCCGTTTTTGCCGGAATTACTCTGTTTTTTCCTCCAAATTACTGTACTACGTTTTTTCTTCATAAAATATGTTTTTTAATAATTTTTTTTTTTTTTTTTTTTTTTTAACATACCGCACTTAAAACAACTTCCCTAAAATGGTGATTTGATCACAAATTCAATAGAAAACTAATTTTAAAACCTACTTGAAGAGAAAAATATTCTAAAAAAATATTAAATGCCGATAATACTAAAATAACCACCAAAAAAATTACCTGCTCGTATGGAAAAAACAGCATGATGAATGAACTGCATTGGAAGTTTCGCGCATGGTTGTAAGTTTCGTTTTTATGAATTCCTTTTTTTTGCTTGAAATTCCTTTTTTTTGCCATCATGATTCCTTTTTTTGTTCGCACAAGGTTGGCAGCTCTGGTGATCTAACATTTGCTCTGCCAACCAACTGCTCTGGGTTTTATTTTGTCAAAGTATATAGGGTTAGGGTTAGGCTGCAGTTGGGTTTCGGCTTAGAGTCATGGTTAGGATTAGGGTTAGGGTTATGTGTAGTTTTTGGGCCTTGGTTAAAGTTAAGAATTTGGTTAGTATGAAATTACAGCAGAACAAATTGTGGGAGGAGCATATGCAGAGATGCCAACTGTTCCGTTGTTGCCGTATTTGTTCCGTTTTTTCGCTATGAATACGGCAGTACGTTTTTTGTATGTTTTGTTACGTTTTTTTTTTTTTTTTTTTTTTTTTAGTGATGTTTTTCTTAATGTCTGATCATTGGCTTTGTGTCGTAAGTGTATTATGCACCTACATCTTCAATCGATGCACGCAGGATGGTGATACGGGTACGTAAACGTGGTACTGCCAGGTTTTTTAAGCTGCTCGATTGGGCGATATGTTAAGTTGAGAGATTTTTTCAAAAATACTGTTTTTTGTCCAAAAATACAGTTTTTTGCTCTTAAGAATACTTTTTTTTTTATTGAAGAAGGTTGGCATCTCTGCATATGTTGTACAACTTTTGATATATGATGGTTCTTTATATAACACTCCTTTGAATTTGTATCATATAAATTTCCAGTAGTATGACGAGGCAATTGTTTTTTCTTTGCTTTTGTCTATCAACAGGATATGGACAGGCAAGTTATTAGGACGAACTCAGCATCTGTGCGTATTCCAGAACTGGATTTTGAACCCCTGGTTTCACTCAAAAAGGATGTGAGTATATAAACTGAAGATCTTACTCTTTATATTTGTCTCTATCTCTCTTGCTCCCTGTCTCCCTCTCTCTCTCTCTCTCCCTCCCTCCCCCTCTCTCTCTCTCCCTCCCTCCCCCTCTCTCTCTCTCCCTTCCTTCTTCGCTCCTTCTCTCATCAAAATACTGTTTAAATCAAATTATAGGACTGGGCAAACATAAATTGACTGAATGTAACCAGGACTTTGCAGATGATTTAAACTTATTTTATACACGATTTGATTGCAATGATTTTCATGATCAAAATGAATGCTTGAGTAAATCCTTGTTAAGTAAAATCACAAGTAATGTTGGCATTGTAATATCAGAGCTAGATGTGAGGAACATCTTAAGAAGAGTAAAAGTAAACAAGGCCACTGGACCTGATGACATCTCAAATCGGATTCTTAAAACTTGTTATCAACAATTAGCTCCTATTTTTACGAGATTATATCAGTTAACTTTGGATCTAGGTGTAATACCACAAATATGGAAAACATCTTCGATTATACCAGTTCCAAAAGGGAATAGGAAAGGCAGAAGCACAGATCTGAATGCCTTTTGCCCTGTAGCACTCACATCTATTGAGTCAAGCTGGCTCATTTATTGACCCCTTTCAATTTGCTTATAGACAGAATAGGGGAGTTGAGGACGCTGTTCTTGTCCTTCTTTATGGAATATATAGTCATTTAGATATCCCCAAATCATATGTAAGATGTACCTTCATTGACCTCTCTAGTGCTTTTAATACCATAACTCCTCACCTTTTAATAAATAAACTGATAGAAATGGAGGTTGATGTTAAAATAGTGCTCTGGGTTCATAACTTTCTAACAAATAGACAACAATCAGTAAGACTTGGAAATATTAAATCCCCTACTTTGTTAACCAATACAGGAGCTCCACAAGGGTGTGTCCTTTCTCCCGTTATTTTCACTGTATACCAGTGATTGCGCTAGTACCAGTCAATGTTGTTCATTTATAAAGTATGCTGATGACACTGCCATCACAGGTTTCATTAAGGGAGGAAATAGTGAGAATGAGTATTTTTGTCAAGTTACCGGTAATCAGTTTGTTGAATGGTGCGATCGACACAACCTATATTTGAAATGTTCACAAAAAACAAAAAGAGATTATTATAGACTTTTGACGTGACGTTAATCATATCCTTTTGTATATTCATGAACAGGCAATCGAACACGTACATGAATATAAGTATCTTGGTAAGTATCTTGTACCTTGATTGATGATAAGCTACGATTTAATAAGAACACCAACGCTGTACACAGTAGAGCTACATGTAATCAACGGATGTTTTTTCTAAGGAAGCTCAAAAAATTTAACGTTGACAGGACGATCTTGCATCTTTTCTATCAGTCTATCATTCAAAGTGTTCTTCTATTCAATCTCATTTGTTTTTATGGAAATCTCACACAAGCAGACAAAACTAAACTCGAACATCCGAGGAAAATTGCTCAACGTATTATCGGCATTGAATTACCACCCCTATCAGTTTTGTTTGAAGATCGCTTATTGACTAAAATAACTTCTATTATGAAAGACCCATCACATCCACTATTTTCTTGTTTTACTTTTAACCGCTCAGGAATCCGCCTGCGTGTACCAATTACCCGTAGAGCCAGATACAGAAATTCTTTTATTCCAAATTCCATGCACATCTATAATGCACAAGTAACACAAAATTCTCAGCTTTAAGCGAAATAATAGCGATTATGATTATTTGTTAACTTTTTTTCTACCCACCCAGTAAATAAACTTGTAGGGATTGGGTTGGAAAGTTTTCCACCTTATCACCTTTGTGGGTCAAAACATCCGTTGTTTAGCTCTGCTGCTGATTTTGTTGTATTTTTCTGTCATGCATTATAATCTGATTGTAAATTATGCCATCTCTCCTTCTCTATCTCTCCCCTTTCCCTTTGGACCCTTACCAACTCTCCCTATATTTCTCTCTTTTATCATTCCTTCGAGCTTGAGCTCTCTTCTCCTTTCTCTTTCTGCTCGTATTTCGATTGTGATGCTGCTCCTATTCTACTTTCATATTCACATCTATATTAATACCTGAATTTATTCATGATGTGATTCAGAATTGTATTTAAAATTCTTGCTATGTATAAGTCATATAACTGTCTTTTCATGTTTTGTGCTGAAAGCCGGAGGACCGTACCTGCTCATAGACTTTTTCTTATAGAGTCTTGACGCCCTTCTGGCTTTCAGCACACGACACCATGTTTTTGTCTTATGTTTTATGTATTACATGCTATACCAATGGAAAACAAATTTCTGTATTATATTATGGACAATAAAATCTTGAATCTTGACATTTATTATAAGAAATTTAATTTCAAAAGTAAGAACAATCATCTTTGTCAAACCCATCATTCTTATCATGGTTATTATTAAATATCATCATAAACTTTGTCTCTCTTTTCTTGTCTCTATCAGGAGGAAGAAGATATAGAAGAAGAAGAAAGTTTTCTTGATCTGGAAGGGCTTAGGAATCTTCAAACGAACAAGGTTTGTACCTGCTTTATTCAAGGTTTTAAGGCTCAAGCGAATTCTTGATGGTGCTTTTAAAGCCAGTGGGTCGTCAGTTTCAATGTGCAGAAGGTCATAATTTGCGGACACCAGATTTGGTGGAAATACAGTCAAACCTGTCTTAACGACCACCTGTCTATAACGACCACCTATCCATAACGACCACTTAAAATCCCCCGTAAGATTTGGTGTTGCGAAGATACAGTTACAATGAGTTATCAATTTTGCATTACAATATAATAATATATGTATATGCTGTGTATAGATATGATACATTACATATTGATTGATATTTCACAGGTAATATAGTCACATGGATAAAACAAAAATTAAAAAACAAGTGGGATTATTTTCTGATGAAAAATGCCAAAATGAGTACACTGTCTCTTTTCTGGGTCATTAACTTATTTCTGTAAGTGATGTTTAACTTATAATTTGCAGTCAAGATTCTGTCCACTTACAAAATACATAGAGTTTGCATTGTGGAATTCTGGAGCATTCATACAGATACACATACTTGTTTTCATACCGCTTTACTAACATATTCAATTTATGGATATTTCTTTCCTGGGGAGCTAGTGATGAGTTATTCCAGTAACCTGTTATTAATGAATGAATGAACTACATACAATACTTGGAATCCAGTCTGCACACATTACGTGTTGCTATATCTTGCAAGCCTCTGGCAAGATTTTCAGGTTGTCAGGAACAAGTTTTGTTTATAAAAAGTATGCATAAAATTTGAATATGTTACTAAACCGGTATATTGAAGTGGCATGAATATAATGCATGAGACATTATTGATCCTTGACATTTGTTTGACCATTGTTTGACCTTTAACCCGTTGACAGGAAATAGCAGAGAGCTCTAGACCGGAGGAGATCATGGAGTCATCAGTTGATGCTAACGAGTGGAGGTTAGAGGTCGAGAGGGTGACCCCATCCCTAAAGGTACTATTGTCTTTGAAATGAATGGGCTGTACACTTTATCTCCCACCTATAATGTACCCTCTACTTTCTCCTCTCTTTCACATTTTCTTACATCGTTTCCTACTCCGAGCCTTTACCCACATGTTCAGAAAATCATAATCCCCTTAATTAATTTTTGTTGCCAACCTATGCATGATTAATAATTGTTACTATACATGATTGATATATGAATGAATGTATATTGATCAATGATTAATTATACATGATTAATATATAATTGTTATTATGCATGATTGATATATATTTGTAACTGTAATGCATTATTGTTTGTATATGTTTTATATGTAGTGCGACCTGCCATGGTTTCGGAAAGGGAACATGGACCTGGGGGGTGTTTCACAAAGATTCTAAGTTGAGCTTATCTCTAAGTTGGACTTAAAAATTATGGAAAGCCATTAGCATCTTTGAAAATATTTTGTAAAAGTTATTTTGAAAGGCATAAAATGTTGATTCAAATCATTCATATTTTCTATCATCAAGGAGATTTCATGTTCTTGATGAGGATTTTATAAAAAAGTCTAAAATAATTTAATTTTTGCTTTTGAATATATTTCATTTTAAGGCTCCAATGGCTGTCCATAATTTTTAAGTCCAACTAAGTGTTAAGTTCTACTTAGGATCTTTGTGAAACACCCCCAGGTCTTGAAATGGCAATATAAATCAGTTGAAAATTAAGTATTTATAAAGAATATTAAAAAAAAACAATATATTATCTTTTTTTTAAAAACAAAACAAAACAAATCTTTTAAAGCCCGCCTGCACTACTTTAGGCAGGAGGGATTGGGCCACCCAGCGCAGTCACTGACAGGTGGCTATCTCATCAAATCAGCTCTCAATTAACATAAGAAAAAGGGGATCATGGGGGACCAGCGGTCACCAATTAGGCATTGTTTGCTAGAGGGCGCAAGTAGCTATAAGTTGTGCAGTGGGGCTTTAACACGGCAAGTGAGGGACAGATTTTACTTCATTGCTTAAGAAATTCATTCATATCACCTCCTTATTTATCATTTACCAGGGTTACCTTGACAAATTGCACAAGGAGATCACGAGGACGTTGGAGAAGATGGGGAGCAGAGAGAAATACATCAACAATCAGCTTGAGCATCTACTACAGGACTTCAGAGGAACACAAGATGGTTTAGCTTAGGTAAGTCTGCAGAGGTGTTGTGGTCTAGTAGATGAGTCTCCGCAATGGTAACCACAAGGTATGGAGTTCGAACCCCTGTCGAAGCACTTATGTTACCACTAGTTAATGTACCATCATTTTACCATCATATCACTGTGAAATTCCCATCACGTTCTTGCACATATTACTGTTGTATTACTTTCTTGGTACTATCATGGTACCAAGGTATTACATTTACCTTCATATATTCTTCAATATACTGTCAAATTTGTTAGCATATCAATGTTCATTATTAATTTAATATTACTGTGAAATTACAATCATATTTACCTTCATATTTTCTTCACATTACCTACATACAATGTAGTTCTGTTAAATTACCATCATATTAAACTTCATATCACCCCCCATATTAACTTTGTGTTACTGGCAAAATACCATCGCTTTAACTTCTGGCTCTCAGTAAACAATGACCCCTTCAAATTACCATGATATTACCAGTCATGATACTGCAATGTGACTGCCATATTGTCTGTGCACAGTATTACCATCATAAGTTAAGTCTGTCAATTTCAACCCCACCACATATTATTCAATCCGATTTTGGAAGAAATTTGCAATAGCATTTGATAAGAACATTCTAACATGTTACCTTCATAATACTGTTATATATCACCTTCACACCAACGTCATATTACCTCATATTACTTTTGTTACTGTTGTACAGGTGAAGGAAAAGTACAGGCAGGTTAGTGGATGAGTGTCAGAAAGAACCAGCTAGCTATCCTCACATTACATTCATATTACCTTCATATTACATTCATCTTACTATAATGTTACCTTCATGTCGTTGTTATTTCACCTTCACATCAACGTCATATTACCTCATATTACCATCTTACATTTGTTACTGTTGTACAGGTGAAGGAACAGTACAGGCAGGCTAGTGGATGAGTGAAAGAAAGAACCAGCTCGTTATCTTCATATTACATTCATATAACTTTCATATTACATTCATCTTACTATAATGTTACCTTCATGTTACTGTTGTCAATCACCTTAACATCAACGTCACATTACCTCATATTACCATCTTACATTTGTTCCTGTTGTACAGGTGAAGGAACAGTACAGGCAGGCTAGTGGTGGAGTGACAGAACGAACGAGACAACTTGCTGAAGTGACAGAAGAATTGGAGCGGATAAAACAAGAGATGGAAGAGAGGGGGTCAAGCATGACTGACGGATGTAAGTTAAACTTTCTTTTTTTTAAACTTTCTGTTACAGGAATGGGAGTAAAGTTTATTTGGCAGAGTGGCTATCGGTAACTAGCGATAGATTGAATATGAATCCAGCTCAGGCAGATGATTGAAGCGTGCATTATGTGTTAACATGCCCCTCCCCTGGCCCATAGACATAGGTGAGGTTACAGTCGAAAACACTGTTCCTCAGATAGGATGTTAATGGGAGGCCCATGTGGAGGAGAGCTGCCAGCTCTGGATGTTCAGAACCCACTGCACTATTTTACGATAGATTAAGGGAAAACCCGTGTTCAGAGATACACCTGCACATCCCAAACCAGCAGTATGTTCTTCTGTTTACGTTTTTCCTTTCACAAAAAATAATTAGTTAATTTCATTATGTATGTATATGGAAGTGTCTTAGTCGAGTGGTTTAAATGCACAGGTTGTGGGTTCGATCCCTGACATGGCACTAATGTCCTCTAACAAGGCGTTAATCTACATTTGCCACTCCATACCGAGGAGAGAAATGGGGACCTGATAGGATGACGAAAGTTTTTGTGTTAAAGTAATTGCCATTTGCTCTCACGGTGAGTTGGTGCACATTTTGTGTGAATGAATCCGATGATCGGGGTAATAATAACTGTAAAGCGCTTAGAGACAGTATTCCGTATAGAAGGGATCCAGTAGTTTTGGCTCAGATTCTGAAACAAAATCCTGGATTTAACTCGTGCTGCAATGATAATTATAAACCTTCAGGTCAGTCAGGAACCCCATGACTTGTACAAGCCGATCCCCTGTCTATTTATCAAGATATTTATGATTTCGAATCGAAACCAAATTTTGCGTCTTCCTAACGGTTTTTCTAACACTACAGTCTATTAGGGAAAACTAGTATGGTAAAAACGGTCACTCAAAGATTATTACTTTTTTGAGGCACTTCTTGATCATTTTGAAGCGCGATATGTTTTTGGGCTTCAATATTACACCATATCACAGACACTAACAACAAGTAGGGCCATGCATCTTAGATTTAACATTATTTAACGATGCCTTTAAGTGTTATGTAAACCCAGATTATTATTATTTTAATTTATTATTTATCTTGCGGCTCCGTTGGTGAAGATCAAGCAAGCTCTCCAGCGTCTGAAGAACGAGGTCATCCAGATGGATGTCAGGGTAGGGGTCGTGGAGCAAAACCTTCTTCAAGCAAAGCTGAAAGACAAGACTAACATGCAGAGGGATATGAATAAACCCATTGGAAATGGGAATGATTATGATTATTAAAAGGGATAAACACGATCGCATCTATTTTCAAGAAGCCAGATGGTTGTCGGGGTAGGGGTTGTGGAGCAAAACCTTCTTCAAGCAAAGACAAGACTAACATGCAGAGGGATATGAATAAACCCATTGGAAATGGAAATGAATGTGATTATTAAAAGGGATAAACACGATCGCATCTATTTTCAAGAAGCCAGATGGATGTCGGGGTAGGGGTCGTGGAGCAAAACCTTCTTCAAGCAAAGCTCAAAGACAAGACTAACATTAACATGCAGAGGGATATGAATAAACCCATTGGAAATGCGAATGATTATGATTATTAAAAGGGATAAACACAATCGCATCTATTTTCTAGAAACCAACACAAGGGGAATTTCATAACTGTGTATCCCATAGATATCATGTTCTGATTACCTCCTATGTCATTGTTATGTTTACAGATTTCGATAGGAGACGCACATGGCTATTGAAATTGTTTTAGTTTGATTTTTCCAAAGTAGTTGTGATCTTGATTATAAAGTTTGGGGCATGAATAACAATAGGCTAAGCATTAAAGGCCCACTGTACTACTTGTAGCTACTTGCTCCCTCTATATATAGAAGACAATGCCTTATCGTTGACCATGTTCTTATGCTAATTGAGAGCTGAGTTGTTGAGATAACCACCTGTCCAGTGACCTTGCTGGGCGGTCTAATCCCTCCTTTAAACTAGTACAGATAAGCTTTAAAGCAACATTGAAAGAAAAGTATGCAGATTACTATAGGAGTTTTGAAATAGGGGCTGTGGAGCAGGCAGGTGCTGTAGCAGGACCTCATGTCCCCTCATTCATATTGACAACCCGCATTTGGTGTACATGTATATTGAAACAATTGTCAGTTTTAAATACCTATGGTTGATATAACGATAATAACTGACCAATCACAAAGCAGCATGGAGTACATTGACCTTTATATTTCCACGAAACTCAATCTCATTTCAAAAAAACATCTTAATTACTAGTTCTGCAACATCCCATCGAAACAAGCGTTTCAATGAGATGCTGACGAATTTGTACTTAAGATGGCCTATAGATTCCTAAAAAAGTAATGAATTTATAATCATTATTTTCATGCAACAGAATTCTTGACAGAGCAATAGATAAATAGATTGAAGTATATTCTGGTAATGTAGTAGAAGTAGGAAACTTTGTTATCCATCAAATATTGGATATTGGAAATCATTGTGAATATCTGTGTTTAACGTTATGTAAATTAATAAAGTTCTGTATATGTATGTAAATAGCTCTTTTTGTGAAAATACATAGATGAGCACGATGTATAAAGTAGTTCTTTGTAAAACTGTTGTAAAGTGTGAATAAAAAGCCTATTTGAAAAAAAAAGTAACAAACCCAACACCTTTTGTGTGGTAATGTTGTACTTAAAGCCATTACACTCAACTGACCCAGTTGTGTCTTTTGACATGCAGATTTCACCAGGATGAAGGGTCCAACGGTCATGGAGAAACCTTGAAAGTCATGAAGAAAAAAAAAAATCCCTTAGTGGTGGAATGTCATGGAAATTGACCGTGGGTGTGGGGATGTACAGGGCTATGGCAGCCCTCGTTAGAACTAAGAAATTTGAGTGTCGCTGTATGCCGCAATGAACCCACACCAAAATAGTACTTACACTGTCGCTCATAACGGTGGAATATTTTTTTTTACCCCAATTTATGGAATTATTTTAAAAATAATTCTAAAATGATAGATCTAGATAATAGTGTACATTCTCAGATTTTATTGAATAATAATTTTGATCTCCTTTCTCTCCTTCCTCCCTCTTACTGGTACATATTGGCCATCTATCTCTACATCCCTAATTATGATCTATATCTCTCCTTTCTATTCTCTTGCTCATTGTATACCTCTCCTCTCCACAAAAAGATGCACACAATCGGTATATTTCTTGATTATTCCAAGGCATTTGATACTATAGATCATGAAATTTTGCTAGGGAAATTATCGCATTATGGTGTCAGGGGCACAGCTCTGGACTGGTTTAAGAGCTACTTAGCTGACAGGAAACAATTTGTTTCTTTAAACGGTTTTGATTCAAGGTTCCAGAATGTCACATGCGGCGTTCCTCAGGGATCTCTCCTTGGTCCGCTCTTGTTTATTGTATATATTAATGACTTTCATTTCTCATCTGATATTTTGTCATTCATTTTATTTGCTGATGATTCCAGCTTGTACTATTCACACAAAAATTCACAAACTCTGTTAGAAACGGTTAATTTCGAACTAAGTAAAGTTACTTTGTGGATTCAAGCAAATAAATTGTCTTTAAATCTGCAAAAGACAAATTATATGTTTTTTAGTAATACAATCAAGGTGCTTCCAGGAGATGTATCATTTAATAATGTATTGATAGATAGGGTATCATCAACAAAATTCCTTGGTTTGCACATTGATGAGCAAATGAGTTGGAAAATTCATGTAAATCATCTCTATAAGACATTGTCAAGAAACAGTGGCGTAATTCATAAATTGAAATCAATTTTACCTAAAGGCATCCTTCTATTAATGTACTCAACATTAATCCTCCCCTATCTTAATTATGGTGTTCTTGCTTGGGGTAACTCTCTTAAAACTAACCTTGAAAAGTTATATTTGATTCAAAAGAGGGTCTTAAGAATTATTTGTAGCGTTAGCTTTCGTACGCACACTAATCCGCTTTTTTATACGCATAGAATTTTAAAGGTGCAAGATATTTATCACCTTCAACTGGGTTCTTTAATGTACAACTTCGATTCTGGTGTCCTTCCACAGGCTCTAGTCAGCATTTTTAAGAAAAATAGTCAAGTTCATGACCATGCTACACGAAATGCCTCTGCGTTTCACTTACCCGAAGTAAGGACAAAGTTAACTTTTAATACTTTGGTTTTTACTGGACCTAAATTTTGGAACTCTCTAGGCTCTAGCGTTAAGCAATCTGTTAGTCTCTCTTCATTTAAGTGTAAACTTAAGGTTTATCTTCTCGATAAATACTGTGACTCATAGAGTAGTTCATTTTTGTAGTTATTATGGTGCCAAGATATATTATGTATTACTATAAATGTAAATTTTCTTCTTGATATTAATATGTGTCTAACTGAATATTTTCAGATTGTCAACCTCTTATTCCCTCCCCCTGTTGTCTTGTGCCCGTTGTGTGCTGTGCCTATTGTTGATGTGCTGTATTCTTCTATTTTTTCTCATATTTTCTCTTTTCTCCCGTCTTGTCTAGTCTAGTCTCTCTTTTTGTTGTTGTTGTTGTGTGTGTGTGTACACTTCTTGTTTTGTTATACCCCCTTTTCCCTATTGTATTCTTAGGTAGTCACAAATATCTATTCATCATGTTTTATCCGGCTCAGAGGGGACCCTAATAATTACAAGCTCTGCTTTTACCAGGGTCTCCTCGTCTTTCTTTTAGTTAGCTATGTTTTTTATCATTATCATAATTTGTTATTTTGCTTTGTAAATGTGTTATGATCCAATGTTATGCTCTGTATGTCATTTGAAAGAAAGACGAATAAAATCTTATCTTATCTTATCCATCCCTCTCCATCCCTCTCCCCCCCCCCCCCCCACTCCCATGCACCATCACCTCCCTCCCTTCCCTGCCTCCCCTCCCTGCCTCCCCCTCTGGATTCAAACCTTACAAATAAATCATAAATTCAGATTCGAAATAAGAAATACAACAAATACTTTAATCTTTGACTTAAGATTAAAGTATATTATACTCTGTACACATATTCACAAATATGTTTGTTATGAACATATTCCAGATGTAATCAAATTTCAATTTCAGTTAATTTGGAATCCTTTGCATATCATAAATACAAGGCTGTACACTTACAAACTATAAGATCATATGATTTGGACTACAGTGATAACATTTTCTTCTTGAAATGCTGAACGTTCTTTCATTGCTACATTTTACTCATTAAAATCATGTACCTTCAAAGAATATTGATTCATCTACTGATAGACGGCATGTTATACAGTAATCACACACCGGTACGTCAGTTTGTAGTAAAAACGTGATTTTGACATTTTCAACATGTCACAAAGTTCATGATTTCAATGCATATTTCCCTCCTATACAAGTAGCTCTTGGCATCAAGGCTCATATCAAATCACCTTACCACTTTGTTCATACATGCAGGCCTTCAGCAATCAGCATAAGGCACACAAAACTTGATACACATCTACTCATAGGCCTGATAGTAAAAATGGGAGAACGAAAATATAACAATGCTATTAAGTACTGGAATAATCCTTGAATTGTGGTATGTACATACATGTATTTGATCCAGATATACAGTGCGTCCCAGAAAAAACGAAACCGAGAAGTATCGATGTTTTATTATAACTTAATCACAACCATAATTAATGAATGATACATATTTGGAAAGCTTAGAGTCTCCTCTTTCAGTTGATGCTACTTAGATGATGCATATTTTACGCATGAGTGATTAAAAGCAATTTGAAGGAAGGAAAACAAAAAGACATTTGGCGGGCGGTATCTGAATTTCGAAGAAAAATTAACATTTCTAGAAAGTTGAGTTTCTGCCCTTTCATATGACACCTCAATCATGAAAAATGAGCGAGGAATGACAAAGTTCTGTTTGTTCAAAGTAGTGCTTGCATTTCCATAATTTTATTAAACGAATTCGTTTTCACTGGCTGCCTGCCGTATCAATAAACGAAATTAACAAAAGACTTAACTCCGTTTCGTTGACAATCAGCCGTAGATGAGAGTCTTCATGCATGGCTGATTGTCAACGAAACGGAGTTAAGTCTTTTGTCAAATCTGCTTTTTGCTAAGGCAGGCACCCAGTGAAAACGAATTCGTTTGTTAAAATTATGAAAATGTAAGGGCTACTTTAAACAAACAGAACTTTGTTATTCCTCGCTCATTTTTCCTGATTGAGGTGTCATATGAAAGGGCAGAAACTCAACTTTCTAGAAATGTTAATTTTTCTTCGAAATTCAGATACCGCCTGCCAAATGTCTTTTTGGTTTTCTTCCTTCAAATTGCTTTTAATCACTTATGCGTGAAATATGCATCATCTGAGTAGCATCAACTGAAAGAGGAGACTCTAAGCTTTCCAAATATGTATCATTCATTAATTATGGTTGTGATTAAATTATGATAAAACATCAATACTTCTCGGTTTCGTTTTTTCTGGGACGCACTGTACATTATCACAACTTCAATCATTCCTGCCAACTTTTCACTTCAGGCAGATAGACAAATTTTATTTCTGTTTATAGTATATACAAAGCATAAGGCACACAAAACTTTGGCACATATCTACTGATAGTTCAAATGGAAGAAGATGGAGAAAAAACAAAAATATTGTCAAGTACTGGAATAATTCCTTAATTGTAGAGTTGGGCCATATATACATTATCACAGTTTCGCTCATTCCTGCCAACTTTTCACTTCAGGAAGATAGACAAATATTGTCTCTGTTTATAGTATATACAAAGCATAAGGCACATACAACTTGGCACACATCTACTGAACGTTAAAATGGAAGAAGACAAAGAAAAAACAAAAACATTATGCAAGTACTGGAATAACCCTTGAATTGTAGATGTACATACATGTAGGGCTGGGCCTGATATACATATTCACAACTTCACTACTTCCTGCCAACTTTTCACTTCGGGAAGATAGACAAATATGGTCTCTGTTTAATATATAGTACATCACTAATCACTCTGAGACAAGTGACTCCAGATAGGAATGAGTGCAGTTGAGAAAATCTGTGTAAAATGGGTTTCTTCCAGGTGCATGTAAACTTTCGGGAGCCAACTGTGTATCCTCAACTCGTGTGAACCTGAACAGAATGCATAAGTTAAGTACAACATAATACTGTTAACACTTAATAAAATTACAATCTCACAAAACAACCTCATTGTCAATATTGCATTCTGGCGACTCTTTCATAAAAATTGAAATTAAAATTATATTTTCAATCAATTGGGATCGCGTATTTATTAATTGTGTTTACTTTTAGAGTAATGTTGTGTTTGACATTGCAACTGTTGAAGCAAGAGGGCCCTTGTAATGGAATTTCATTTCCAGACAAACTGGCTCAAAGAAACTCTCGGTCCTGTTTCATAAAACTTGCTACCAATAACAAGTGTCACATTTCTATGACAAATTGGCTCTCAGCCAATCAAATGCAACCATTTCAGGAGCTTATAACAGTTATTGCAACTTGCTATTGATAATAAGTTTCATGAAACAGGGCCCAAATTTCAAATTTCTGATTCTGGCTTTGTGTTCATTTTTGCAACTTACTATTTTGAGTGCAGACAAAAATAAAAGACTTCAGTAGGTCATCCTTCATAGGTATTTTTTAAAATTGCACCTTGGGATACACCTTGGGATATTAAGTGACACAACTGGTTGACCTGCTGCTCGTCATGGTGGGAAGTAAAGAATTGTTTTTCAGCCAAGTGGAAAAACTGTTAACCTGTTGTTTGACAATATTATGTAAGTTATAAGATTTTATAATGAAATGGAAAAGTGTATTGCTAGAACAATTTTAAGAGAAAAGAAATTAATGAAAAAAGTGGCTTTATTTATCAAATGTCTTTTATCAAGTTTATATATGTTTTAAGTCATCGTCTGTCACATAAAACAATTTGACAATTCAATTTTGATTTTTAGCTTAGGTAGAAGCTTTTCTTGAATTTTAGTCTGACCAAGGGATGTCAATATGACATTTTGCTTGATTGTAGATGTTTAGTTGTGTATTTTTACATGAATGTTTGCTATTGTCTAATAAAGGAATCATGTGGATGGGAAATAAAATGCTTATCTTAAAAGTTGCCATGGAGGGTCAACATTTGATCTTATGATCAAGGCTTTACTTCATGCAATATATATGGTTAGGGTTGCACTTTATTTTGAGTTCAGGTAATAATGTTTACGGTTAGGTACACGTAACTTTATATATTTAATGTGTATGAACATAACGTTGCTATGTTGTGATACGCCGACGCATATGCGCCGCCTCCAAAGATACGGTACACTTAATAAATGTCTAATCAGCATATCTCTAAAATTCAGTGAATTTGCTGTTTCATTATTAGTGCTAACTATCATAACTTCATCTTTACAGTACCAGGTAATATGTAAGGTCCGAGGTTGAAGTTAGAATTTTGGTTAGTGTAGGGAACCAACGCAGAACAATTGTCGCAGGAGCTAGTGTCGTACAACCCTCTATACCATCGAGCAGCACATAATCCAGCTGTGCGATCTGGATGTTTGTACACAGCCATTGTGTGGCTCTCAAATGTATTCTGATGGCTGTGATATGCATCATAGGTCATCCTCCTCGTCCGAGACGCCATCCTCGTCGTCCTAGACGCCATCCTCGTCAGAGAACCGCCAATTCAACATATCATCCTCCTCGTCAGAGAGTCGCCAATTCAACATATCATCCAGGACTGAGGGGTCAAAAGTATTCTCCCTGGATTGAAATTGAGGAAAGAAGATGAAATATAGGTTTGGGGGATAGGATCCGGGCCCTGTAACATATGAATTGACTAACAATCCAATCAATAGTAAAAATCTGTTGTATCTCCAGTTTTGCTGCAATTAATTGTTTCTTATTAAGCATTGTATTTACCTGTAACATAAAAGAAGTGGTAAGTTGCTATTATTTATTATGTTCCAATTTATTGAAGGAGATACATGTACAAACAAGATTTGGGATAATATTAATGGTAACTTTTAATGTTACAGGGCCTCGGCAACAGAGGCCTGAGGTGGTATTCTGAAATTGTTATGCTAGTGAAAAAATGTTTCCTGTTAAAGCAGAGATAAATAAGAAAAATCTTTGATTAATTCTCGATATCACCAATATAATACAAATACCAGCATGTTACATTCAGGCCTCGTTTCAAATGCACTCTGGGATAGTTTGGTGACCATGTCGCTTCCTGTCGACCCAGCAGTGATTGTGTGTACTTAATTTTCTGACAGTACTCACAGTGATTTATCACGATTCTCAACGATTTCAAGAGTCGATTATTACGTAAAACGGATGAAAATATACTATAATATACTAAAAATTAACATATTTGGTGGTGTGATTGGAAAGAGCAAGTAGAAGCGTAGAAATAATAATAATAATAATACATATGATTTATAAGGCGCCAAATCCACTTGACAGTCAAATGCTCAAGGCGCAGCTTGTGCAAGAGATGAAATGAAATACATACATGATACATTTATACAAAGTGCGATAGGAAAGGTACAGACATGAAAGGTAATGGTAATCAATTATAAGCTAAATTAAACCGATATTTCTTAAGATTGTTTTTTAACACTTCAGCAGAACTGCTTTTCTTAACCCATTGAGGGAGAGTATTCCATAACGAAGGCCCAGCATGAGCGAAGGTTCGCTCCCCCCCACTTTGTTTTAACCCTAGGAGTAACAAGTAGGCCAGAGTTTTGAGAACGTAGCTGTCTAGAAGGAAAGTAATGCTTAATCAAGCCGATGTTATACTGTGGAGGAGCCATGTATACAGTGAAATAATAGCAAAATAATCTTGAAAACAACACGTTTTTCTACGGGCAACCAATGGAGTGATTTGAGGACTGGTGTGATGTGACTGGACTTGTTGGACAGGGTCACGACACGAGCAGCAGCATTCTGTAATCTTTGTAATTTTGCGAGTAGGTTGTGAGGCGAACTAAACAAAAGGCCATTACCAAAATCCAAGCGAGAAGAAATTAAAGCACGAGTAATTTTCTCAGTGGCACTACGGTTAAGATATTTACGAATAAAACCCAAATTGCGTAACTGATAACGTACTGATTTTGAGACATATTGAATTTGAGTAGACATTTTCATGTTTGAGTCGAGAAACACACCAAGGTTGCGACATACATTAGATAGGGTAATTTCATGTCCTGCAAGAGTAATTGAAGTGATGGAAGAAATCTTCTCTAACTGAGTCTCAGAACCATACATTATAAATTCGCATTTGGCGAGATTTAATTTAAGTGAATATGAGTTTAACCATGTCACCTTTCTTTGGTTATGTTCATTGGCAAGAGTGAAACCCTGTCTGAAATATTAGAGGATGTGACTACATTACAGGGTTCGTTGGCTTTTTAGACGACCAATGGACATACTCCATTCTGGTGGGATATTCTAAAGTTAAGCCCGTCATCATGATTTTCTTGAAGTTTCAAGGAGGTCCTTCCATTGTTTTAATCTAGACATCGATAAGATTTGGAGGATCTTTCTCTTGTTTGTCATTGCTGCCGTCACCAAAAATAAAGAACCTAGATGTAGCTTTCAGAGACGTACCTATGTACATTGGCTCAAAGTTACTTCAGAGAGGCTTCATCTGTGCATTTGGGGCATATTGGCGATAGCGAGAATTTCTATGTAAAGCTGGCTATGTATTTGTACAGTTTAGAGATAAATTTGCACCAACAATTAGTCCCATTCCATGCAACCTCAATTAATGATAACTAACATCATTTTCACTTTTTGAATGTAGCAGACGTAATAAAGTATAGTGCACAGAATACAACCCAAGAAAACTAAAACATATGTTTATTGGGGACACTTGTATATATTGTTCACAGCCGTCAGGCTGAATAGGATAGGTGCCTAACCGGCCTCAACAAGAGCAGATAGATCCTGTAATGAACGAATAAATCATCCATCATTTTTTTTATACAAAAAATATCCTAGATTCTTGTTATTTGATTTAAAGAGACTTTCAAGATTGTTCTTAGTAATTATCGCTGATAAATAAACCCAAATTTAATAGGCTTAATTAAGCGCGCACACAGGGATAGGGGCACTTACCTCTACAAGCATCAATGCACAGTGATATACATGTATTAATCCACACACAGTATATAAAGCATATTAAACTCTACATGCCCTGCTGTGGAAAGATCGTTAAATAGTACTAGAAACTATAGCATGCTTTTTCATGGAAAAACATGTGATATTCTCAGTAAAGGAATCACACATGACCCTGCTTAACCAATCATTTGATTAGGATCTAGGAGTAAGTTGTATAGCAATAAAATTAATTTGTAATTCATTATGTTTAATAGTTCACTTACCGTCGAAAGTCGGTGAGTGACTGCAGGAATGAATCAAAATCCGCTTGGTACTCTCCATTGAACATGAAATTTCCATTACTGATTTGAGGAAAAGAATCCTGAAAAGAAATGTATGGGCATGCTTGGTGATAGTGATTCATGTAGTTTTCCTCCATTCCAGTCTGGCTGAAATACTATACCATACATGTACATACCAGGTCAGTACTCTCTCTGGCATAATAGTGTCCTTGTTACAATGACACCTCCTATACACCACCCCTCCCCACCAAATACACACACATACAAAAAAGCTATGTTGATTGAACTGGTCAATATTTCAACAGAACTTTATGCTGACACCCCCTCCTCCCTTATAATGCACCTGTCCAAAACATCAAGAACAAAAACAAAAACTGTGCTTAAAATAAGTACACTGTGATCAAGATCTCCATCCTTGTTTAGTGACTATTCAATCTGACGTATACTCTCAGACCCATGATGACATTATTCAAACCTTATGAATTGATTTGAACTATTTGTATCTATTAGTCTTTAGAGTACTTCAGTGATCTGTTTATACTGAAATTGTATTATTGCGTAACTAGTAACACAACACTCTCCCCCCCCCCCCCCCCAAAAAAAAAACTAGATGAAATTCGACTGCGCGCAGTCGAAAATGATGCCTCCGTCATAGAGCAATATTACAAACCAAAACAGAAGAAATTTTTCGAATTCAAGTTCAATTGTAATTCATTAACAGGTTCTCAGAATATCGTGATTACAAGCAATTTCTCATATACATATATGACCCTTTGATCTTTGACCTCATGACCCTAAAATCTACTCAGTTCATTGGCTCTGCAAGATGTCCTGAGTTAAATAGTAATCCATCTGTCAGTTCTTATGAGAATGCGTTCACAAGCTATTTTTGCATACATAATGAGCCCATGACCTTTGACCTTATAAACCAAGAATCTACTCAGTTCATTGGCTCTGCAAGTAACATACATGACCTAATTTTGGCAGGAATCCATCAATTCGGCTCTTGAGATAACGCGATCACAAGCTGTTTTTGTATACATAATGTGTGCTGTGGCCTTTGACCTTTGACCTCGTGACCCCAAAATCTAATCGGTTCATCGGTTCTGCAAGTAACATACATAACCAAGTTTGGCAGGAATCCATCAATCGGTTCTTGAGATAACGCGATCACGAGCTGTTTTTGCATACATAATGAGCCCTGTGACCTTTGACCTTTGACCTCGTGACCCCAAAATCTAATCAGTTCATTGGCTCTGCAAGATACATACATGACCAAAGTTTGGCAGGAATCCATCAATCGGTTCTTCAGATAACGTGATCACGAGAACGGAAGTACGTACGTACAGACGTATGTACAGACGTACGGACGGACGGACAACCCCAAAACATAATGCCTCGGCTACTTCGTAACTGAGGAATAAAAACTCCTTAAACTCATCTCCACTGCTGCATGTGTACCTGAATTCATCATGGCATGGATACAGAGTACAAACACACATACATACCTGTAAGGTTGATGCCTTTGCATTCAGTGCAGAATAGAACTCCTCCTCGAACTCCTTTCCAACTAGTATCAGGTCAGTCAGGTTTGGCATGGAACACAAAGCATCCACTAGGTAATGTGAAGAGGCT
>JAVYIG010015969.1:0-33326 GCA_035222895.1 Strongylocentrotus droebachiensis | reverse complement strand
CTTATGCCACGAGCACAAAATGAGAGAATATATACCCAACTGCGTGTTTGTGAATTTGAGTAAACAGTGATTGATTTGTTTGTTTTGTAGAAGAAAATAAATTCAATTCAATTCAATTATGGTGGTTTTACAAACCCCGCGATGATCCTATTTTGGCGTGTAATTAACTTCATGTTGGTAGGATATTACACTGCATTTACAATCATACGTTATTCACAATGTCATAGCTGTATTCAGTCGCTTGAATTGTATAATTATATTTGCTAAATATCAGACGTCCTTAACATTTAAATCGTTTGTATATTGAGGGTATGAACCATGACATACGCCTTAGTGACCCTTGAACTATTGACATCATTTCACCTCTATCGTCTGAAAGGGATAAATATGTGAACACTTGCGTTCTTCTAAAAAGGTCACTTTTTAACAGTAAAAAGTAACTTTTAGAATTCTTATTACATGTCACACATCAAAAAACATGGAGCGCAATATATCATATTTCTATTTTATAACAAAATCGAATAAAAACAAACGAGTATGTGTTAGCCGTTGATTAATTGAACATGTCATCTATCTGAAACATTTATTGGTAATGATGTGTATGTTTCACTGTGACCATATACCTGACCTGCCTGATTTATTTAATTAGGAGGCTAGCTAGCAGGGTATTATGTACGAGCATACATATGTGTATTTAAATTGCAGAAACAAGGTTGTGGACATGGTCAATTTTCAAATACGACATTACGATTATCAAAAAAACTGCGAATAATTACATCATTTTGTTATTTCTCAAAAGCCCATGGAGATACAAACAAGGCTCTATAACAAGCATTTCTCAAAAACGATTTCAATATCATGAAGCTCAAACAGTGTTGATATATAGATGCATCATTTCATTAATAGAGAGTGATGTCTTTGGATTTTGTTAAACATCCTCATTTTGTTGATGTTGTTAAACTTGTTATGGGTGTTTCTGTTCATGGTTTTGGAATAGTACCATTATTGCCTACTGCAATTCCTTCTAAATTCCCACATGACATTATACTTATAGGCCTTTTATACTTAGATCCACGGACTCGTCGTTTATTTTGGCACCCCCTTCTTACTTCTTAGTATGATTCCCACGACTTTCATACACATGTAAGATTCTCTTCATGACACGCATTATGTTCACTGTTTTGATTATCACAACATATTATTTATGAGTCGTTTCTTTAAATGTTTTAACACAAACAATTCATTTATTTGTGTTATTTTGGCACATCAATTAATAAAGCTACAGAAGTTTGACTACTTCTCTCACTCTCTACTTCTGCATGTAGGTTTAATATCATGTTCATAGTATCCTAAAGGTTCACCCATGCACAATGTATCAAACACGTTCTCTTTTACCATCCTACCAGGTTATAGACGAAGAGAATATACGAGACCTTGCCGGGAAGGTCGGATGTGTGGTGGTGTTAGTTCCGTGAGTATTAATCTTCTCGCTCTCCATATTCACACGGGCAATACATATTTGACTGAAATCAACTACCATTTTTATAATCGCAGGGTAATGCTTGGTACGCTTAGGGCTGCAGAGGATGGTGCCTTTTGAATATTGATATGGGTAAAAGAAATTGTGTTTTTTGGAGATTGAAAACAATATATATACTGCTCATTCGCTTGTATAGTAATGCGGATTCGTTTCGGCAGGGGGGGGGGGGGCAATGTATTTGTTTGCCCCTAGCGGGATAATACTTAGGTTCGCCACTGTTTATCAATTTAGTCCATTCAAACATGATTTTATAATGTTTCTCCTTACTTCTGTTACCCGAATTTCACAGCCCGAATATGTTTGATATCTTTTCATCTTGAATATAGAAATTATGAAGGACTCACGGTCATAAATTACGGCGCTTGTGGGCGCGTGACACCGTTCTGATACCGCGGACCGAAATAAACACATTTTCGGGGCAATGTGGCAAGGACAATCAGCAACAATTTCTTTTCTTTGAGGTGGCCTTCGGTAGGGGCGGGTTGAGAATCAAATTGTGTGCATTTTATTATCATTACCTCTTTAATTATCACCACGTGATAATGACGATTTTGAATCTGTGCATTTTATCCTTTTTATTAGACTACTGTCTACTTACTACCAACATTGGATCAATACAATAAAGAGGCATTACAGGTGAGTTTGCCCACAATCCTTTACGCTATAGGTAAGACGAGTATCTTTAAACAATTGTGAATCAAAAAAACAATTGCACTGTTGATACACACAATGCAGTGATATAAACCACCGTACTGATTACAAGAATGGACGAATGAAGATATGAATAAATGAAAAACATTACGAGCCATATTGTTTTCACATATGAAACTTTTGAATATAAAGGTTGGTAATTTTTATTTACATATAAAGATTCATGTTATTTGCCATGCTATTATAAAATGGGTAGGTATACGTGTATCTAACGATAATGACACCTGCTATAGAATGGTTTTTCCACAGTTATGACTAGGACATAAAACAATCGAGGAAACAATCATAATTCATGCAATATGACCCTAAAATCAAGTACTTATCTTAGTTTTCTATATTATCCATTATGCATTCAAGCCCTTAATTGCACCTCATCAATTTTGATCATGATGATATCGTGAACTCTAACACGCCCTTCGTCAGTTCAATTTATAAATTAAATACCTTTTCTTTCCTTGTGCATGCATGCTGATACTTTCCTCTTTTTGTGCAGGCCTGTATTATTATATAATAACCCCATGTGATTACAAATTTTCATTTTCAAAGTTGTAAATGTATAATTATCTCCTGACTACGGCTATGTTTACTCCCTTTTCCGGTTCTTATGCAGTCTCTTTTTTTTAATTACTTTTACTGGTGGTATACCCTATGCACATACAGCACGTTTAATGGCAATATTTGAAAGCACAGATGTGAATGAAAAATAAACAGATTCGATCCTTACTCTGGTGTACAAAATATACCCCCCCCCCCCTCTAACAAAAAGGGATTAGGTCACAAATGTGGGTAACATAGATATCATGAGACGATTAAACGACTTCTTCGATTGAACTGATTTGTTTTCTTTTGGATAGGTCACGTCCCTATATGTGCCATTATGGCCTTTACCTGGGAAAGTGAAGACCTCAAGAAGGCAAAAAACAAACTAAAAAAGCTCGGAATCACTGACATCTATGACATACCTCCCATTGGTGGCGATCTCTCAGATGAGGAACGGTTGCAGTGGCTTCACCTCCTCCATGGATGCCTGAAGAAGGGTGACGAATGGATATCTGCTGACTTAATACAGCTTTATTCTGTACCGAGCTTTGAGCGGTTATGGAACCAAGGGAAAAAGGATGTCACAGAAACACAGAAGAGGCACGGAGAAGACATGAGAGAAGGAGAACAAGCAAAGAAGTTACTCCGAGGTAGAATTACAGACTTAGAGCAGGAACTCAACGAGTCCCGTGCAAGTCGCACAAGCATAGTCAGTGAAAATGGAAGACTACAAGATGCCATGAAGGTTGAACAAGAAAGGCGTGAACATAGTGAAAGGGCAATGATGGAAAACGAGAAAAGAGTAACACAGATAATGGAGACGTACAAGCAGAGGGAGATGGAATTTGAAAAGAAAGTACAATCACAGGGTCTGTGTATCGAAACAATGGCTGAAAATGTACAGGTGACAGAAGATGAGGCAAGACGTCAGGTTGAGCGACTTAAGCGTGAGACCTGGAAGCTGAGAACCAAAATTCAACTAGAAAGTGAGATACGATCAGCAGAGCAGAAGAAGAAAGCAGAGATACATCAATGGAGTTTCATTCCCTGGATGGCTTCTGGAAAACAAGCTCCGAGTGGTAAGACTTTATTTTCCAATCTCAATTTCCTTTAAAAGTCAAATCCATTTTCTTGCTACTTGTTGAAATATGTATAAGGTGAAGCTTATCAAATCCAATATGGTCTTTAAAGCTCCCTTCCCCATTTTTGTTATACTTTGAAATTACTTAGAATACCAATACAGTGGACGATAGAGAACATTCTAAATTTGTATCTTAATTTTTGTCCCCTTCTCATTCAAACTGACTTCATTCCTTCATGACAGGCACATCATCATCTGAGGATAATTCAACCGGAGGACTGGGAAGTGATACAGTACAAGCAGGGTGAGATGAAATATCTTTACTCTTTACATGGCAAATTGACAATCAACGTATTATTTCTCTTATAGTGACAACACTACTACGGAATGTACTTTGGTGTGTACAATGAGTGGTGCTAGACGGTCAATAACAGTGCTAAAAGTACGGCAACACTTATGTTCTATGAATCCAAAATCATGTTAAGAAATTTCGTGAGCACCTGTGATTATGTAAAAGAAGAAGTGAATACAAGATTGCAACTCATTAACAAAGAAATGAAAATCTTAGCTGCATTCCAGTCAACAGTGATTTGAGTTGAAAGTGAAGTCTTTGAATGAATTTAAATAAAATGTAATAATTCGAGCATGTCGAGCATGGTCTCTAAATGGGATCGCTGTCTATTTGTGTCAGTCAACTGCCATAGGTTGACTTTAACCATGAACATGGTCTGTCATAAAACAAGTAGAAGATGGTACTCTTGATTAGAGTTATAATATGACATAATCCTCTATAGTCTCATTACCGGAAGAACTTATTTTGACTTTTTTTTCCTTTTTTCACCTGATTAAAGATTTGTATTAATGTTAAAGTTGATTCGTCATACCTACGTTCTCTGACCGCCCCCATGTTTGTCTTTTTAACCATTCTAGAGAGGAGCCCCCAGATGATGAGTTTGCGGGCATATTACAGCAGATAGTTGACGATCTTTACGATGAAGCAAAGATTGACAGCCTTGCTGGTCAGCTGGGAATCCTACATGGTGATATACAGAGAGCGCTCATGACCAATGTGAAGTTCAACCGTGTTACCAGTGATGGAACTCGTCATATGCTGAAACAATGGAGAGAAGGTGTGTCCAGGGAAGATGAACGGATTGAGCTAACGAAGGCACTGCAAGCTGCCAAGTTGGTCAACCTTGCAGACCTTTATCTCAGCGGAGGTAACGTATATTTTCTTTAAGAACAATTGTAGTTTCGTAAAGAGGACCCCATTCAACACTTCAGCAACATGCTGTTGTAATCGGTATACAATACGACCCATGTGTTTAGAGTCAGATTGATGGTATTTTCTGAAGCAAATTCATTTTCCACATTTTTACACTGTTGATATAAATACTAAGGTGACGTAATGCAGAAAGAAGGTACTTAAAAAGAGCTTAGGTAATACTTTCAGTTAGCATTTTCCTCACGAATAAAAAGCCAAACAGATGCTTACTACCAACTTCAAGTTCTCATCTACTACCTGGTGAACATAAAAATAAAAGAAATTTGAAATTCACTGCGATAAGTTCTACACAATCATAATAATTCAATTCGATGTGTTTTGAGAAATAAACCAATTATCTGTTTTCTTTCTTTCTGTCGGTTAGGTGAAGTAGAAGAACAGATCGATGCTGAATATGATAAAGAAGACGTCAATGATGAGCAGCTCTCTGCTAGAGATGAGACCTCTCTAGAAGAGGACCAGACCAAAGGACAGACCAACACCCAGGTACTGCAGGACGCTACAGCAAGCAATGACCACACTCCTCGAGATGGGCATACGGGAGACATGGATTCCAAAACCCAGGATGACTTGACGGATAGAAGTAGGAGTCAACATCCTGACAACTCACCGGAGAACAGTACAGAGAACTTGGATGCATCTGAAGTGACTTCTGAAGACGTGTCCTCTGAAGAAGTTCATGTTGGTGATGATATGACCAATGTAAGTAGTACTCAACCTGCTGAACAATCGTCCATACATAAAATGCAAGTCCTACCTGAACATACGTGTATGTCTGAGATAGCCCCTCTGGTATCTTCTGGTGGAAAACCCGATGAGGAATCCACCATCTTGGATGAAGAAGATCTGATTTCTCAACTCGTTCTAATTGATCCATTCCCGGAGAAAATAATGCTCCTTTTCCTCCTAAAGATAATAATGGATGTTCCCCAGAGAGCATTTAGTTTTTAAGGAGTCACTAGAGCACCTTCATTAAGCCAAGTCTACTAACACAAAATTTAGCTTGCGACGTTTCAAGTTCACTCCTGGTAGTCATGCATGCTTCATAGGGCCGACCGGTTTTTTTAATGCCATATGACTCTTGACCCCTGACTCTTGACCCGTGAACATGGTGTTCCGGTCGAGGATCTGGCGCGGGCGGCGTCTTATTTTTTCGTACCACGGCGAGCCCAGATTCCAGTATGAACTCATTTTCATACATAACAAGCTACGTAAAGCTTGCAAAGAGGTCACAAACAATTATACTTTGATTATTTATTACTTTACCTCACTATTTATAAAGGCAAAAAAAACTGAATAAACTGAGACTTGAACCCTCAAGTCAACTACAAAGTGTTATTAGTAAGACGCTGTCCTTGCCGATTGAGCTAACGATGAGTTGATGACAGCTTGATTTGTATAATTACTATCACCCTATTGACCACCCTGCCGGATTCCATGTGCGCATGCGCTGGTTTCCTTCACGAGTGCGCATGCGCAGGTTTCCCTCGCGAGCTCAATCTGGGCTCGCCGTGGTACGAAAAAATAAGACGCGCGAGGGCGGGTGGTATCGCGCGTCTCTGGTCTCTCTGAAAGCGGACATGTGCAGATCTTGATGCACGTTGTTGATGGTCCATTATTTAATTTATACTGGGAATCTCGCTCAACAAGCCTAGCTTTTCTGAGATTCCCTTTTCCCCCCTCTCAGTTAAATCAAGCAATATAAAATATTTTGTCCTATTTTCAAACTTAAATGTACTCTGTAAACTTATTTGATTATACATACTTGTCTGTATTTCGTTACTTGTATAATTCATTTGTTCTATTATATATTGTATTATTGTATGGTTTATATACGTCATTTAATTTGTGGATATTTGAGTGGAAAATAAATAAAATCAAATATATTATTAAAAAAAAAGAACTTCCCTTCTCTGATAACCTTTCAAAGACCCGTCGGTATATAGGTCGGCCTGATGAAGCGTCCCGCAGCGGACGTATGGCGTCGTAAGCGGGAAAAAAATCCAGTTGACTTCTGTATAACATTTAATGTTACATGTATTTCTAAGCATACTTTGTTCATATTATATTGTAAAAACAGCATCTGAGGAACTAAAATTTTAACAATTTCTACTTCAAGTTACTTCCTCTTTTCTCGTAGCTTTTTATTATATTTGTCGTTTCATTGCATATTTTTTGTGATATAATTATTCTTGTATTATGTTTTGCATGAGAAATAAAATCATTTGAATTATTGAAATATTAATCAATTACCTGAATGGTTGAAAACATTAATGGACATAACCTTCATCATCATTAATCGAACCATATTGTGTTGATTGCAATGTTAAAACTAGTATCCAAACACAGCATACATAATTTTAACTATGTTTTTTAATAAATATGACTAGAATGGCATGCAGGACGTGACTTTTTGAATTTTATTTTTGGCAAGTAACATGAGATATAGAACTTCAATTAATGTTAGAAATTATAACAATAGCCACGTATAACAGCCGGAGCAATTTGGATATTTTTAAAACTTTAATCTGTCCAAAAATATTAATTATGGTCAATCATTTAATGTTCGAATTTCACATTTCATTTTATTGCTTAAAAAAATAATTCGAAGCAGAAGAATCGAACTTTTTCAATTAAACAAGTTGCAACGCTCGTTTTCATGTTTGTACCTACCGCCAGTTTGAGTAGATAGAAGTAAATGAATATATGAAACAATAACGAAAAACATGAATGAATGATGAATATTAAAGTAATGATCAACAGATGTACAAAATATAAACTTTGAACGTATAATACCCAACAAACTGTACATAAGTGTCATAAATGGAATTTTCATTGCTTATTTAAAATGCTTTAATTCATAAAAAAAAACATTCGCGGCTCGAGAGCTGAATTGCAGTTTAAAAGGCAAATACAAAGTATACATCAGTGAAAAAGTAAAATTACACGTAATGCATTTTGCGTAATAACATTATGGTAGTAAAATTTCAATTCGTTTTGTACATAGAACGTATAATTGTGCTTCCATGACACCTGCTCCGGCTACAATTACTCCGTGTGGCAATTTAGTACATGGATCAAACTCCCGATCCCAACCCCGGTCAGGAAATTACCTACACCGCACCTAACACCAACACCAAGCACAGACCCAGCCCCCAAACCAAATGCAACCCCAACCCCACATCCCTGATGAAATAAAGCCTGGAGCAACCGCCACCGGAGCATGTGTCGTGTCGCCATCGTTTTACATTGTGGCAGATTACTTGGTACACATACAGAAATCTGAATATTATAACCATATTTGCATTAAAAATATATGTTGAACTTATATAATACATGAATATAAATATATTTGTTTGAAATTCGAATGAATTAAATGTCGTGGTGGAAATTGCATAGCCAGATGGGTAGTGTATTTTCTTTAATAACAGAAACAGAGACAATAACAGAAACTAATACAAAATAATACTCAGCTTTTATATAGCGCGAATCACAATTAAGTCTCTAAACGCTTCCAAACTTGGAGATTATTACCTTTGTTTTAGCTGTGCTGCCATTACAGCGCTTTAGCATTTCAAGGTACCCATTTACACCACATGGGTTGATTGTGACAAATTTAGATCAATGTTTTACGGCGGGACTCGAACCCCGACTTGTGATCAACAGTCCGGTGACGTAACCACTCGACCACGACCCCAAATCTGGGAATTATATAATGAAATAGATGCTACAGTGAATTAAACAAATTATGTATTGTAGATAAAACGCAGATTTTTTGTTTGTCTTTGGACCAATTTAGTAAAATGTAGGGTAGTGCATACAAATTATTTTCGCATAAAAACATGGTTAAAAGGTTGCCATGGTAATGATCGATATATCAATAAAGTAGCAAACAAGATTTTGCACAATTAAATCTGATTCAGTTGCTCCCATGATTGGTATCATTCACATATCACATTTCAAATTATACATTTAAGGCTTTGGCAATAATGCAAGATTGTGAAAGCATCAGTATGAAATATGAGGGAGAAAGAGAGAGAGAGGGAGAGAGAGAGAGAGAGAGAGAGAGGGGTCTCGACTAGTTAAATGTATCTGTAGCAGCAAGATGAGTTCATTAAAGTAAGTTGGACATTTTTTATCAAAAGAGTTTGTGGATTTCTCTCTATGAGTGAAAATTGAAGCCCCCATGTTTTACACGAAAATGGGGCGAATAAATGACTGCCAGTTGCAAAAGAAGGAAAAATGACTGTAAATGACCGCAATTGTGCTATTAATGAATATTGTTTAATTTTCAATTATGATTTTTACGAAATCTTGGCCCTTTTCCAGCTCCGTGGACTCCACAGCAGGGCAACACATTCAAGCCTGTCAAAGCTGAATGTAGGTTATCCAGATTCGTCATGAATGTGAATGATATTGTACATGCATTTTTGATCGACCAGCACTTACCACCTGTATACAATAGACCTTACAATACCAACATAGGAGTTGCTTTGTCAGACCGTGGACGTGCTGTAGCGTCACAAGGAAAAGAAAGGTAATGTGCAGGTGTTGTATGAAAGAATGCAATTCTTTGGTGAGCATGTGCTGAAATGGGGGAAGCTACATACCACTGTCTCTTGTTAGCTCAATAATGATTGATATATATATATGATGTCAAAAGATGAATGAGATCTTGAGTATTTGTTTAGGGTGGAGCTTAGCAGGTCTGAGAAAATAATTAAAACAATTATCTACAAATCTATAAAATATATTTTGCTGTTTGAATAACAAAATATGAGATGTATGCAGCTATGTATTTCAACAGGAATCAACTTTTATTCGGATGTCACCCGACCTTTAAGCAAAATACTTTGCAGTTGGGTGTGATGGTCTGAATATTGATTTTTAAGATGTGTGAGGTCGCAATGCGAAAAATTACATCTTATTAAGAGGACAAAAACTTTAATAAGTAATATAATTATAAAATCTATAAATGCTAGCGAGCGTAGCGAGCGGGCTCTAGAGAAAATTAAAGAAAAAGGGGCTCTAAGTCGCATTGAATAAAGGGTGCATGTTTAATATGGAAAAAGGAAAAGAAGGCAACCATCTCCAAAAGGGAAAAGGACAGTTATTAGAAAGGAAAAGGGGCACAGAAAGGGGGAATTTCTCGCACCTGAAAAGAGGCATTCACCAGAGATGAAAAGGGGCACTTATGAGAATGGAAAAAAGCTTATTCGGTTATAAAGGAAAAGGGGTACCTGTCATTTTTTGATAGTGGCAATTATTGGGGGTGAAAAGGGGGCATTTATAAGAAGGAAAAGGTGCACTTATCAGAAGGAAAAGTGGCACGTGTCAAAATAAAAAGGGTTGCTTATCAAAGTTGAACAGGGCACTCATCAAACAAGAAAAGGAGTACTTATCAGAAGGAGAAGGCGGCAATTATTACAAAGGAAAAGGGGCACTTGTAAAGGTAAAACGTGTTCCTGTCTGATTTGAATAGGGGCAATTTTCAGCGGTGAAGGGGCACTTATCAGAGGTGGTAAGGGGCACTTCTCGTACCTGAAAAGGGGCACGTACCAGAGATGAAAAAGGTCACTTATGAGAGTGGAAAGGGGACACGTATTGCAATGGAAAAGGGGCACTTTTCAGATTTTAATAGATACATTTATCAAAGGTGAAAAGGGGCATTTGTGAGAAAGGGAAGGGGATCTTATGAACAGATGGTGGTGCACTTATCACAAGGAAAAGGAGCAGTTATTATAAGGGGAAGGGCCGGTTTTTACAAGGGGCACTTTGCCTATACACGAATAAGAGGGGCACTTTGAGGCTTCTTCAGAAACTGTGCTACTCTGCCCCTCCCCCCCCCCCCCCCCCCCATTCTCATGGAGCGTCGTCTCTGATGACATAACAATGACTTGGTGAAGTGTTTCCGTGACTTGGTTAAGATTTATCCCTAGAAAATGTGCATGACGGTGGCAAGACATGTTTAATATTTGATTTGATGAAAAATGATTAGGCCTCTTTGGTACAATAACTTTTAAAATAAAAATAAAATGTTCAGAATCTGGCCGGTTCCTTATATTTATCGGATAGTTATATTCCCTACAATTAAACATTTGCTTTCCCTTTTGCGACTTACGGAAGTGAGTCCTGGGCCATGACAAAGAATGACAGAAAGAGAGTTGATGTCTTTGAAACGTAGCGCTACAGGAGGCTGTTGCAGGTGTCATGAAACGATAAAAAGACAAATATATGGGTCCTGGAAAAGATTGGAACAGACTTGACCATCAGAAGAGGGATCATGGAAAGAAAACTAAACTATTTTGGGCACATTGTTAGGAGATCTGAAGGTGTTGAGAACTGAGAAGCAAATACTGCTAGGAGCTGCAGTCGAAGGAAAACGGGGAAGAGGTCGTCAAACAATATCTTGGACTGATGATATCAAGAAAGTGTCTGGACAAGGAATGAAAGGAGCAACACAAATGGCAGGTGAAAGAGTTGCATGGCGTGCTCTCGTGTAGACCACACCAGCGCCCCCTGAAGTTGATGATGACAATTGATTCAAGCCGCCGAAGATGGCGCTATCATTAACGACCTCATTACGCTCACCAGCTCAGCCTTCGACGGGTGTCGTAATAACAGGATCATGACATCTTCGGGTGGCAGCAAGTGGAGATCGCATTGCTTTGGTTTGGTGGAGATCAAAATAAAAAAAGCCAGATTCTGGACTAAGATGTATACACAACACATAAATAACGTGTGCATGGTACAGTGGTTGTTTACATACAATGCAATCTGTATGTAGCATACTCATCAAATTGGCAAGTCCACACCGTTAGTGCACTTTGACTTCTGCACGCGTGAGTTGGTTCAACTTTTTTTCTACCCCCGCTTTTGCTCTGGGTTATCCCAATTTCATGTAACGTGACAATGGTTTGTCTCTGTTTGCCATTGCTTTTAATGGTTTCCGCCTCCACATGAAAAGGCAAATGATGATTCACTGCAAAATTTGACATTTATCCTAATATATAAGCGTTGGTCGCTATATACTTCAGCAAGTTCCTGCAACAAAAAACGACAGGGCTGTAAAACTAGAACTTCTTGGCAAATTGTATTAACCGCTAGTACTACAGTGGTGCTCTATGCACGTGTTTTTGCTGCTGTTACTGTCCATATGGACCAATGCATTTCTGTCAACAATAAAAAAAATCGCATGTTCTTTATACACAACAAGATTTAACAAGAAATATATACATGTATAAAATCGAAAAGCTGAACATCAGACAAATTTTGCAACATCAATACCGTATTCGGGAACCTTGTCTGAAAGCGATAAACTTAAACAGCCATTTTGAGTTTTGACATCACGATATGCTGCCAATGAAAGGTATAGCCACTCGCTAATATTATGTTGGGTTTTCTTTTTAAAGCAAAAACTTAGGGACATGCCTGTCTTTTGAGTGGAATGAAAAACATTAATTACCTTTAACCAAACTCTATTTGAAAGGTATAGATTGTAATATATATTTTGTTTTAAATATAAATATTTAGTAAATTCGATTCAATTCCTCAATATGGCAAGAAAAATATAGTCTCAGGCATGGAGACCAAACCGTACATAAGACACCATACAGTAATATATGAAAAATCATAGTTCCCTCTCCTCGATGTTGATGGTTAATTTGGTCGACTATGATGCATAAGAGTGAGTGAAACCTCAAGAATAGCCATATCTATATCATAGGGCTTATTATGATGATTGTAGGCTCAAGCATTGTAATGATGGATAGAAACTAGCGTGGAATATTGTGCTTCCACCATTAAAGGTACTATGTCCCTTTTGCAGCCAACCTCAAATTCTGTAGAACTTTGCAGGAATTATGAATATGTCATGTATGTCCTATCTGTGAAATTTAAACGTTAGCAGTGTCCTCATATTCAAATTATGCAAGGAAACCCGTTTACTTGCTAGACTTCACTGTCAGACACTATTGAGTGACTGACTGGCTTTTTTTCTTCTTTGGTAATAACATACATGAAAAGAGTTGTAAAGGGTACATGAGCATTTGTCTACATCAATAACCCACTTCTTGTGATGGCCAAGATTAAACTGATTAAATCTTTGCGCAGCATAAAACGTATGACCAATCGGTACAATTGTCTGAAAATCAAGACTATTACTTTTGGGCTCTATAGCCCTAAAGTCGATTTGACAACTAATAGTTGTTATTTTCCCACTTGAAGACATTTTCAAGCCCCACCTTTTTTAAGGGAAGTTCTAAATTAGTATTATCTTTCAAATGCAGTTGGAATTTAACTTTTTAATTTTTTGGGCCTGCAAATGGGACATAGTACCTTTAACATTTGCGCGTGAGCATGAAGGCAGTGGGCAGATTACTGTATGTGAATCAAATAATAATTTTATATTTTCATACCACAAGTCGAAGGTCGGTTGATCATTCATTAAAACCCCTCATCCGTTACTCCTGTGTACACGATACATGCCTTATAAAGAACTTCCTACACCCAGTAATGACTAGACCTACTATGTAACATGATTAGTATAGAACAAATACGACAAATCGGTATACTATTGAGCGTGTAACGTGTTTGTTCGCGTATTCAGGGCGAAATCTGTACAAAGATGGCTACCTCCAGCTCGTTGATTTTGAAAGGGAAGCTAGATGAATTACGACATGAAATCTTGTCGTACAAACCAGGCAAGGCTGTACCTTGTGATGATGACCGAGTGGTGTTTCCTGATACGCTTGTTATTGGTACGATAGGTCTTCACATATATGCGGATAGAATTGTCCCTGCCCTGAGTAGCGCTCTTTATGGAGACGTAGAGCAACGCAACCTTGCTGATGAACGTCATGCATCTACTGAGGATCCGGGGGCCTATCTTACATATTCTATATACGTCATCACAAAAGAACATCACTTTGGTTTGTATATTGAAAATAAGGCTATGTTGTTTTGTTTGTGTTTGTTGTAATTCAAATGAAACTAAAGGCCTCTACTATGGTTTGATTTTGGAAAAATATTGAATTGCAAGTTTTCGATATTACTTAACCAACATAATGCTCTTTGTCCTAAATAAACTAGCATTGTAAAGAATGTCTAAAAAATCTAAATATGTCGGGTAAAACAAATAATTTATTTATATTTCTTATTTTGTTCTTTATTGTCTCTTGAAAACAATAATTCCCACGTGCCCAAAATGAGAGAATGTGAACCCAACTGCCCAATTTGTAGTAAACAATAATTGATTTGTATGTTTTGCAGAAGAAAATAAACTAAATTCAATTCAAGTATGGCGGTTTGACAAAACCGCGCGATGATCCTATTTAGGAGTGAAATTAACTTCATGTTTTTTAATATTTATATTAAAGGTGTTTTATTTTCTCAATACTAGAGGCAGTACATATAATCGAAATCATGCAATTTACATCTTACTGACTTGACATCACATTCAGAATAATCAAAATACAATTCTTAACTAACATCAATTGCTAAACAAAACAACTCTGTCATACATTTCTTTATTCGTTTAAAACAATAATAATAATAATAATGATAAAATGCTTAGTCATTTCATGTTCATATTTTGCTTCTTTCAAAAACGCTTTATCTGTTGAATTAAACAAAAATTAATAAATGCTTGAACATGAATCATTATAGTCTGTCAAAATATTGTATTAAAATTAAAAATTAAAAATACAGTACTGCCTTTGAAAAGAGAAAAACTCCCCCAGAGAGAGAGAGATGTTGGTAGATACTACACTATATCGCAATCGTACCTTATTCATCAATGGCCTAGCTATACTCAGTCTCTTGAATTGTATAATTATATTTGCTAAATATCAGTCGTCTTTAACATTTTCATTTTTGTATATTGAGGGTATGAACCATGGCATACGCCTAAATAACCCATTGACGACTGACATCATCCCACCTTTATCGCCTGAAAGGGAGAAATATGTAAACACTTGCGTTCTCTTAAACAATCAATGTTTTAACAGTAAAAAGTAACTCTTAAAATTTTTATTACATGGCACAAATCAATTACATGGAGCGCAAGATATCATATTTCTTTGAAAGAACCCCCCCCCCCCCTCTTTATTTACCGGAACCCCTTCCCCCTTTCCCCGACGCTTGTTGCGAAATTTTCGGCGCGATTTTCAAATTTGAACCACCCCCCTCCCCCCCTTGAAAAAATCCTGCGTACCCTACTGATGTAGGCTAAATAATGTTCATAGTATCCAAAAGGTTCATCATGCACAATGTATCAACTTTTCAGACGAAGAAAATGTACGACACCTTGCTGGGAAGGTCGGATGTATGGTGCTGTTAGTAGTGTGAGTATTAATCTTCTCGCTCTCCGTATTCACATGAGCAATACATATTTGAATGAAATCAATATATATACTGCCCATTCGCTTGTATACTAAGTGCGGATACGTTTGGGCAGCGGGGGGGGGGGGGGGGGCAATTTCATGGTTTGCCCCTAGCGGAATAATACTTAGATACGCCACTGTTTATCACTTTCGTCCATTCAAACATGATTTTATAATGTTTCTCTTTATTTCTGTTACCCACATTTGACAGCAAGGTGCCCGAATATGTTTGATATCTTTACATCTTTAATATCGAAATTATGAAGGATTCACGGCCATAAATTACGGCGCTTGTGGGTTCTGATAACGCGGACCGAAATAAACACTTTTTTTTGGGGGGGGGGGGCAAAGTGGTAAGGAAAATTGACAACAATTTCTTTTCTTTGAGGTGGCCTTCGATAGATGCTGGTTGAGATTAAAATTGTGTGCATTTTATTATCATTAGCCTCTTTAATTATCACCACGTGATAATGACGATGTTGAATCTGTCCATTTTCTCATTTGTATTAGACCTACTACTTTAGACTACTACCAACGATGGATGAAGACAATAAAGAGCGTTACAGGTGAGTTTGCCCATAATCCTTTACGCTATAGGTAGGACGAGTATCTTTAAACAATTGTGAATTAATAAACAATTGCGTTGTTGATACACACAATGCAGTGATATAAACCACCGCACTGATTATAAGAATGAACGAATGAAGATATGAATAAATGAATAATATTACGAGTCATATTATTTTCACGCATGAAACTTTTGAATATAAAGGTTGGTCATTTTTATTTACATAATAAAGATTCATGTTATTTGCCATGCTATTAAATGGGTAGGTACGTGTATCTAACGATAATGACACCTGCTATAGAATGTTTTTTCAACAGTTATGACTAGGACATAAAACAATCGAGGAAACAACCATTATTCATGCAATATGACCCTAAAATCAAGTACTTATCTTAGTTTTCTATATTATCCATTATGCATTCAAGCCCTTAATTGCACCTCATCAATTTCGATCACGATGATATCGTGAACTCTAAATCGCCCTTCGTTAGTTCAATTTGTAAATTAAATACCTTTTCTTTCCTTGTGCATGCTTGCTGATTCTGTCCTCTTTTTGTGTAGGCCTGTATTATTATATAATAGGCCCATGTGATTACAAATTTTCATTTTCATAGTTGTAAATGTATAATTATCTCCTGACTACGGCTATTTACTCCCTTTTCCGGTTCTTCTGCAGTCTCTTTTCTGTATTACTTTTCTCTTTTCCCCCTCTCTCTCCATCGATCCTTCTCTCACTCGCCAGTTCTATTTACAACCCTAAATAAATGGTGGTATACTCTATTCACATAATGCACGATTAATGGCAATATTTGAAAGCACAGATGTGAATGAAAAAATGAACAGATTCGATCCTTACTCTGGTTAAAAAATATAACCCCCCCCCCCTCCCTCCCTCTAAAAAGGGATTATGTGACAAATGTGTGGTACATAGAGGTCATGAGACGATTAAATGACTTCTTCGATTGAACTGATTTGTTTTCTTTTGGATATAGGTCACGTCCCTATATGTGCCGTGGAAACTACCGGACAAAGTGAACTCATCGAGAAGACAAAAAAACAATTAAAAAAGCACGGGATCACTGACATCTATGACATACCTCCCATTGGTGGCGATCTCTCAGATGAGAAACGGTTGCAGTGGCTTCACCTCCTCCATGGATGCATAAAGAAAGGTGACGAAGAGATATCTGCTGACCTAATACAGCTTTATTCTTTTCCCAACTTTGAGCGGTTATGGAACCAAGGGAGAAAGGATGTCACAGAAGCACAGACGAGACACGGAGAAGAAATCAAAGAAGGAGAAGAAGCAAAGAAGTTACTCCAAGGAAGAATTACAGACTTAGAGCAGGAACTCAACGAGTCCCGTACAAGTCGCACAAGCATAGTCAGTGAAAATGGAAGACTACAAGATACCATGAAGGTTGAACAAGAATGGCGTGAACATAGTGAAAGGGCAATGATGGAAAACGAGAAAAGAGCAAAACAGATGATGGAGACGTACAAGCAGAGGGAGATGGAATTTGAAAAGAAACTACAATCAAAGGATCTGCGTATCGAAACAATGGCTGAAAATGTACAGAGGACAGAAGAGAAGGCAAGACGTCAGGTTGAGCAACTTAAGCGTGAGACCTGGAAGCTGAGAACCAAAATTCAACTAGAAAGTGAGATACGATCAGCAGAGCAGAAGAAGAAAGCAGAGATACATCAATGGAGTTTCATTCCCTGGATGGCTTCTGGAAAACAAGCTCCGAGTGGTAAGACTTTATTTTCCAATCTCAATTTCCTTTAAAAGTTTTTTTTTTTTAATTGTACTTAAAGTCAAATCCATTTTCTTGCTACTTTTTGAAATATGTATAAGGTGAAGCTTATCAAATCTTTAAAGCTCCCTTCCCCATTTTTGCTATACCGGTACTTTGAAATTACTTAGAATACCAATACAGTGAACGATAGAGAACATTCTAAATTTGTATCTTAATTTTTGTCCCCTTCTCATTCAAACTGACTTTATTCCTTCATGACAGGCACAGCATCATATGAGGATAATTCAACCGGAGAACTGGGGAGTGATACAGTACAAGCAGGGTGAGATGAATATCTTTACTCTTTACATGGCAAATTGACAATAAACGCTTTATTTCTCTTATAGTGTCAACACTACTACGGAATGTACTTTGGTGTGTAAAATGATTGGTGCTAGACGGTCAACAACAGTGCTAAAAATACGGCAACACTTATATTCTATGAATCCAAAATCAGGTTTAGAAATTTCGTGACCACCTTTGATTATGTAAACGAAGAAGTGGATAACAGATTGCAACTTATTAACAAAAACATGCAAATCTTAGCTATACATTCCAGTCTATAGTGATATGAGTTGAAAGTGAAATCCTTTAATAAATTTGAATACAATTTAATAATTCGAGCATGTCGAGCATGGTCTCTAAATGGGATCACTGTCTATTTGTGTCAGTCAACTGCTTTAGGTTGACTTTAACAATGAAAACGTTCTGTAATCAAGTAGATGATGATACTCTTGATTAGAGTTATAATATAACATAATCCTCTATAGTCTCATTACCGGAAGAACTTATTTTGACTTTTTTTTTCTTCACCTAAGTAAAGATTTGTATTAATTTTAAAGTTGATTCGTCATACCTACGTTCTCTGACCGCCCCCATGTTTGTCTTTTTTACCATTCTAGAGAGGAGCCCCCAGATGATGAGTTTGCAGGCATATTACAGCAGATAGCTGACGATCTTTACGATGAAGCCAAGATTGACAGCCTTGCTGGTCAGCTGGGAATCCTACATGGTGATATACAGAGAGCGCTCATGACCAATGTGAAGTTCAACCGTGTTACCAGTGATGGAACTCGTCATATGCTGAAACAATGGAGAGAAGGTGTGTCCAGGGAAGATGAACGGATAGAGCTAACGAAGGCACTGCAAGCTGCCAAGTTGGTCAACCTTGCAGACCTGTATCTCAGCGGAGGTAACGTATATTTTCTTTAAGAACAATTGCAGTTTCGTAATCGAGGACCCCATTCAACACTTCAGCAACATGCTGTTCTATTCGGTATAAATTACGGCCCATGTGTTTAGAGTCAGATTGATGGTATTTTCTGAAGCAAATTCGTTTTCCACATTTTTACACTGTTGATATAAATACTAAGGTGACGTAATGCTTGGAGAAGATACTTAAAACGAGCTTAGGTACTACTTTCAGTTAGTATTTTCCTCGTGAATAAAAAGCCAAACAGGGAGCCCTTTCACAAAGCCTTTTTCCAATGACAAATGACAAAAATCAGTGACAAATCTGGTGTTAACCAATCAGAAGCATGGATTTCAGTAGCTTATAACAAAAACTGTCATGTGACACTGATGACAAGTTTTGTGAAACAGGGCCCTGATGCTTACTACCAACTTCAAGTTCTCATCTACTACCTGGTGAACATAAAAATAATATGAAAGAAATTTGAAATTCACTGTGATAAGTTCTACACAATCTTAATAATTCAATTCGATGTGTTTTGAGAAATAAACCAATTATCTGTTTTCTTTCTTACTGCCGGTTAGGTGTAGTAGAAGAACAGATCGATGCTGAATATGATAAAGAAGACGTCAATGATGAGCAGCTCTCTGCTAGAGATGAGGCCTCTCTAAAAGCGGACCAGACCAAAGGACAGACCGACACCCAGGTACTTCAGGAAGCTACAGCAAGCAATGATTACACTCCTCGAGATGGACATACAGGAGAGATGGATTCCAAAACCCAGGAGGACTTGACAGATAGAAGTAGGAGTCAACATCCTGACAACTCACCGGAGAGCAGTACACAAAACTTGGATGCATCTGAAGTGGCTTCTGAAGACGTGTCCTCTGAAGAAGTTCAAGCTGGTGATGATATGACCAATGTAAGTAGCCTTCAACCTGCTGAGCAATCATCCAGCCACGAAATGCAAAACGTACCTGAAGATATGTCTGAGATAGCCCCTCTGTTCCCCAGAGAGTACTCAGTTTATAAATCACTAGAAAATCTTCATCAAGCCAAGTGTACTAACAAAAATCTAAGCTTGTGACGTTCCAGGTTCACTCCTGGATGCTTCATCGGGCCGACCGGTCTCTAATGCCATATGATTATTGATGCGTGAAAATGGTGTTCCGGTCAGGGAACGTCAGGAAAGAACTGCCCTTCTCTGATAAACCTTTCAAAGACCCGTCGATATAGTCGGCCTGATGAAGCGTTGTAAGCGGGAAAAAATCCAGTTGATTTGTTTATAACATTTAATGTTACATGTATTTCTAAGCATACTTTGTTCATATTATTGTCGTGTTGGGATCGGTCTATTGAGTTATTGGCAGTCGGAGAGGTACATAAATATAAAGCAGCAAGGAGAGACTTGTAATTCCTGAGTCATATCACGAGTATTTATTATCTCCAAACTTTGGAGACTCAAATCGGTCACATCATACAAACTTCCACATATGTTAAACACAAGATGAAGAGAGAGCCAGCTAGAAAGAGGGTCTTGATCTAATCGTGATCAAAACTGAACTCCTTTAAGAAAGCTAGAACATGTAATATTTATCCAGAAGGATACAAGTAATATGAGGGTAGGTTACATTGTGTCAAAGGGACAAAGACATGAATGAGAGCCGCCAAGACAATGGACTACTCTGTAGTTTTATGTATGGGCTTAAACATAACAGAGGTGGTCTTTCCTGGAAAGGAGATTATGGATGCACTTGGTCTTTCTATTGGGAAGGATTATAAAGATATAGACTTGGCTTTTAAGTGCATCTCAAATATGAGGGTACTTTACTGGGTTTTGGGACGATACTACACAACATCCCCTTTCTTTGGAAAATGAGGCACTCATTCCTTATTAAACAGAACAATAAACAAAACCTAGTTAATAAAGCGAAACGTGTGATTATTGTTCCAATTCCTCTTAAATCTCTCTCACACACATTTATAAATTAACTACTAGTACATGAAAATCACTAATATTCTAATACAGACTATAGAAGCACAAACTGAATACACTTATAATATTAACAATACTTAAACAGTGAGTCTATTCTAAACACATTTACTAAACAAAAACAGTGGAGACCATTATGCAAAATTGCAAATCAAACAAATATTTACTAACCTTAATGCAACATTATTCAGTTTAACGCTAGGTTTACATATCGATCGTTCTCTCTAAAAATGAACAACACTAACCAATGCATGAGCAATGATTCAATGAATAAAGAACTCAAATAAATTTTTACTTTAATTGTATCCAAATGAGTTTGATACTTAATTTCCGTAAGTATATGTTGTGATTATGATCACCTTTCAAGTATAGATATATGAAATATGAAAGCAACGGGTGCGCTCAAGGTAATGAAAGTAAGCCCATGCTACAAGGCCTATAATAGGAACATGGAAATGCAGTACAATCATATACCTATCCCATTATTAATCAAATATTTGTATAATCATAAAACTTTTAAATAATGAATCAAAATCAATTAAACCTCAAACAGATATTTTCAAATTTGTCAATCAAAAGCGACGTAAGAATTAGAATGTAACAGCAATTATGATCAATTAACAGCTAATACAAATCTATTCCTATTCCGACAATACAATAAGCAAATTCCTTTAAAACAAATCCAAACATAATTAGTATCATTGACTTCCTATCAATTCACTAATATTGTATATGTTTCATAATGTGCCGGTCCGAAGTAAGTGTCATACTGCAAAGTGTCCTCTGTGTATAGTCTGTTTGTCGCAAGTATATGGTCAATAGTTAGTAATTTAGTGTCTTCTTAATCAGCCTCGTGGTAGTGAGAACAACAACATATAGTTACAGTAATTTAATAAAACAAACTTCGTATCTATATGCACATGGTTTGTTCAGTTAACCAATATCGCAGAGACAAATCTTCATTTAAATTACGAAGTGAACTGACTATCTGTCAGTTGTATGCGTCATACTGCCTGCACTGGTAACTGCATCTCTAACCCTGGGTGAATATTTAGATATTTCATTCATTAAACTAATTTCCACTCAATTAAAAATTTGAACTACAATTACAAAATATGAATACGAAACACGAAAAGATGATAGAATCAAAATAAAACACAATCACACAAAATCTGTCCATCTTTTAACTGCAGAAATGTTGCAGGTTTACAAAAGCCTCAAACAGTGATAAGCTAATTAATAGTTTAGACTAGCATGTGACATCCCAGCAAACACAAAACGTTTTTAAAACGTTTACAGAACGTTCTTATCAGGTTCCGTACGTCTTCGTCCATATTAAACGTTTAACAAACGTTTATATAACGTCTAAGTTGGGACTTTACATTCGCTGCGGAGCTAGGTCTTTTGAAGACGTTCAGAAAACGTTTTTTGGACGTTACAAATTAAACGTTCTTGGATAGGTCCTGTAAAACGTTTACAGAACGTTTTATTCAGACGTATTTTGTTGAATTTATTTTTTATGTCCAAATAAATATTTCTTAAAAAATACCAGCTGGCGAAATTAGGCCACATGCATACGCTTGGGGGGGGGGGTCGAGGTATGTCAAACTGATGCACTCCTGTGGCGTAGCGATGGAGGGAGGCACGTGCATGCCCCCAATAATTTTGAGGAAAAAAAATAGAAAACATGCATAAGGTGACATTATTTGAAGAAAAAAGAAATACATAAGGAGTGACCCCTCCCCCTCACATAATGTTTGTGCCCCTCCCCCCCCCCCCCCCCCCCCCCCTCCCAGCACAATCAGTCCGACCGCGCTACGTCATTTATTATGCTCCATTCAACCACGTGTATACAAAGTGCGTAAGCACCGTATATAATCGTACCACTGTATAGGTCAGTGAATCGTATCCGGCGCGGCCGGTGCGGCGCGCTCGCTCCAGAGCTGCATGCCGCGTGTTTTAAACTGACTGCCGAGTTGACTGCTTGATGACGTGACATCGAGATTTCAAATAATCTGTTAGACTGCGACACCGAGGTAAGCGTTATTTTAACATTTTGATATCTGTAAGGAATTTAAGCTTTGTTTGATTGATTTTGAAGCATGTAAAATGAATTAAAATATTGATTATTTGCATTAAAACTAAAAGTACGGCAGACTCTATGTCGCATGTGCAGGCCGTTGAAACTTTCATTGCATTGACTGGTATGGTAATTGGGTAGGCTAGGGTACGTGCACACATAACTCCAGGAAGCTCCGATGCCGGCCGAACGGCGTCGGAGCTTCTTGGAGTTAGTGCATACCTGAGTTAGTGCATACATAGCTGCATTACTATCCTGGCTGTGTGTATTAAAAGCTGTGCTATTGATACTCAACATTTCAAACACCACTGTACAAAACTCTTTCACTAAAAATCGGTACTTTAGTGACAATTGATGAAACCTAAATAGCAGTAATAAAATACAATTTGTTCAACTTACCGATGTTATTTTGTTAAAAAGAACAATTTAGAAATTCAAATTGTTTGTCTACTGTCAAAATTTGCTTACAGCTAGCCGCATCGGCATGATAAGTGCATTTGTGTATTATGTGTGTATCGACTATTCCTTTTGAGCAAATGCTACCTCTTAACACGTAATGCAGTGCTAGAGGTCAATACGCATAATAGCATGGACTCTTTGCTGGAGTGGGTAGGTGCGCATGGCTCGTTACATTACATGGTAATCGGATGATTAAAACAGTTGAGTTGTTAACTTTGCTGTCTGGAAAAATCATGGAAAGTTCCCCTTTAAATTTCGTGAAGAAAATAAGTCCCTCGACTACCAGCTCATTTCTTGACTTATTTACTATTCCCTCAATAGCATTTAAAATCCCACGGGAGTGGAACATTCCATGCTTTTCCCTCCACCACCATTTAGCAACTTTATATTATCCCAACCCCGATTACAACAGGTTTGTTTTTTAGGCAATTGAAATAGCTCCCAAACCACTTTTTTTGTATGGATATTGTTTTTTAGAAATATCGAGACCTAGATCTATAGGCCTATCTTGTTCTCAATTTCGTCTCTTTAAAAAAAATCTTTTTAGTTCAGATTACACATTATTTAAAGAAATTGATTTCCAATAACATAGATTAATAACTTAAGGATTGATCTGTTTTATTTTTACATACAGGCAACTATGTGAAAGTGCAAAAATATCGCCAGGAAGGCAGAGGACACGTCAAACCTGGTATCGGAAGATGATGCTGTGTAGAAGCGAAAGAGACGTCTTTCCCCAGAGATTTAGCAAATCTTCTAGTGATTCCGGAAGTGACGCTGGTAAGTATTTGTCTCTTGATGGTTAGTAGTGCTTGGCTCAGCCAGAGACTTATAATTTACATCTTATTTCTCGTTTTCTTCAAAATCCAACAGATGATGAAAACCTAAGATAATTTATTTGGGATAGCTAGACCTGCTTTGTGTCCCAGCCATGCAAAATGATGATTAATAGATGTGGCACCATTCCGGCAAAACTGGAAATTAATTTGTAATCTAGGCATAAATTTCGGACAAGAAGTTTGCATTACCCAAAAGTTTGTTCAGTTTATGAGAATTCTTGTCATGTCTTGCTATCCCTTTTAACATCTGCAATGTGTCTCTGTTTTTCAGATCTTGAATCAGTTCGGACCCAAGAAAACAACATGTACACGGAGGAACGACTAAGGCTGTGGCAGCAGAGTTACCAATGCCGAAACTGAATGCGAAAGTCCAAGTCCACATCGCATTTTTCAGTTCCAACCCACAACTCCAGCAAGGGCTCGGGCTTCGGAAAGTAAGTTTTTTTCAGATAGCATTTCACAAACGAAAGTTTCTGAGGTTTTTTTTATCATCAGAACATATACTGTAGAGCGTATAAACTAACAAAACAACATTTGCCATTTGTACTAAGTTGCTACACTAAAATACTGTTGGATTGGATAAGAGAGGCAGATTATCTTGGCGTACATGTAATTTATTTCATTAACAAGGCATGGGTATAGTTTTCTTACAGAAGAGTCGCTTTTAAATCCTTACAGTATGTATACTTTGTTGGAAGCGCTGCACAGGTGTCGCCTTTGAAGCTGGGTGATATATTCCTGAAGTGACTAAATTGGACAGCTATCAAACATATCTCGCCAAAATATCCTATTAATTTGCTGTCAAACTTTTTAATGACTTGAACTGTTATTATAATGTATTTTATGTGTCTGTTTTTTTCTTCTCAGGCAATTTTCAAGTGCAGGTACTGTGTACGCTGCAGAGGCTGGAGGAAGGGCAGCAGCAGCTGACGCAGTTGGTACAAAAACTGCTTTTGTCCAAATCGGGAGCGGCCGTTGATGTGGAAGACCTGAGGGAGCCGTTTACCGAACCAGTGAACACCAAATTTTCATTCAAGGTAGATTAAGATACCTTCATTCAGGGGCAATGCAAAAATCCTAAAACTCATATTGAGACCAAATTTGACCATTTCAGCTAATAATGGAGAAACTTTATCAGCGACATAACAGTTTTGTTGGTGCATCTTTTTGGATTGAATTGCCAACATCTTGTTGAGAATGCAAGACAAAGTTGTATAGGTCTGTAAATTTACTACTTTTTGTAAGGATGCTGAAACCGATGGCCCGAATTCACAAAGGAGGTTTGAGCTCAAACCTTGGTTTTCGTACGTCATATGACGCGTTTTACGCGTTTTTTACAAACCTGGTTTGTAAAGAACAAAAGGAGGTTTGAGCTCAAACCTTGCTTTGTGAATTCGGGCCAATGTGTGTGCTGCCAAACTCTCTTATAACCTTGTCTTCCATATTCATAGACCCTTAAATTTGAGTATTCATATTTGCCTGTTAATAATTCATATCAACTAATTTCTATCAGTTTATTGTAAATAGCTTTTTGTAGATTGTTCATGTGTTTTGTGTTGATTTTATATTTGAAGTAAGATGCAAGGTCCAATGCAAGGCTTCTGGGAAATTTTGACCTGCCCACTAAATCTTTGGTCGATCAAAAGGACAATTTTGTACTCGGATTTAAAGGGGAAATCTACCCTAGAAATTTCACTGCTTCAATCAAAGGAGACAAATTTGAACAAAATTAAAAATAAGAAATGGGCAAACTCGGTAAGGAAAACAAAGTAAGGAAACTACTCTTTTTTTACATTTTCTAGTAAATTACTCTTGGCTATTCAAATTGACAATGCTGATGACATCTTGAGTAGCTCTAAATTCACTTTGTACACAAAATTTCACATTTTCTAACCCCCATAGTCAAAGCATGTTGTCTAGAAAGCTATTCGTCATTAGTAATCTGAACATACTCTGATTAAAAGCTGTGGAAATGTGTAACTTTAAGGAAAATTTAGAAAATATGAAATTTTGAGTACAAAGTTGATGAATAGCTACTCACAGTTGGTGTCATCATTGTTGCCAATTTGTAGAGCTGAAAAGAGTGTAGTTTCCTTGTGTTTTTTTGCCGTACTTTCACTTGAAATGTGACTTCTTAAAATAGTCACATTTTTATCACTTGTAGAAGTTGATGAGAAAGTAAATACATACTCTTTTGAATAGTTATAATTTGCACCGGATGATGAAGCTAATCCTGGGTGGAGGCACATAGTTAAATCGGTTATTCACATGTATTTAATGATAATTTGTGACATTTTGTTAAAAGGTTCTGGTGAATTTATTCACATTGAATTTGATATAGTACACAAAAAATTAAATCCACTATTTGGTTTTACCAAAGATCAAGACTTATTGTAGAAAGATTTCTTAATCATTTGCTGGGGCATCTTTTTGGCATGAATTGCCAGGTTCTGTAAATAACTCAAATTGCTTTTATAAAGTGTGTTACCAAAGTTGCTATACATGTATGTGTGCTGCCAAATTATTGACACTATTCAAAGTATTCATTTTATCTTGCCTTGTATATTCATAGAGACATAGACCCGTGAATTATATGAGTATTCATATTTGCCAGTTAATGAGGCATATCTTCAACTCATCTATCATTTTCTTATGTTTTATTTGTAGATTGTTCATGTGTTATGTATCTATAGTTTTAAAGGGATAGTTTAGTATTGGTCAAACTTAACTTTAAAACCAAAACCTGCACCATCACGGTGCAAAGTAATAATTACAAACGGCCAAGTAAAGCCCCTGTTATTATCAAAATGACCCGTTACTTTCAGTTTCTGCATTTAATTTTTGTTAAAATACTAATTAAATATCTATATCCATTGCTTTTTAAAGAACTATTCAGATTTTTTTTCTTCAAAGTAGTCTTCATGCATTTTTAATATTTTGAATAAAAATATATTTATGGATATTTCAGCCGTTTGTGAACCGATATTGATCAAAAAACAATTTATTCTGAATATTAGATTTGTATGTTCTTTCGGGGGCACTTCGGGAAATACCAATACTCTTTTTCAAATATACATGATGTACTGTATTGCCAAGCCTTTGTACATATTTTGTAAATATGTTTGATAATAAATTCATAAAATCAATCAAATACATGTGTGACCTAGCGTTTATTAAAAATTCACTGTATATTGGACGTTCTTAAAAGGTTTTCTGAACGTTCTTAAAACGTTTCCAGGACGTTCTAGACGTTCTTAAAAGGCTTACTGAACGTTTTAAAAACGTTTCCAGGACGTTCTAGACGTTCTTAAAAGGTTTTCTGAACGTTCTCAAAACGTTTCCAGGATGTTCTGAACGTTCTTAAAAGGTTTTCTGAACGTTTTCAAAACGTTTCCAGTACATTCTACACGTTCTTAAAAGGTTCTCTTGGACATTCTAGACGTTCTTTAAACGTCCTGGAAACGTTCTAGACGTTCCTAAAAGGTTTTCCGGACGTTTTTAAGGTTCTTAAAACGTTCTTAAAACGTCCCAAACGTCCGACAGGTTTTCTGCAGGTCCTTGCACTTAAAAGCAAATCTATAAAAGGTTTTTTATTGGTTCTAAAAACGTTTAGAAAACGTTCAAAAAACGTCCATTTGGAACGTTCCAAAAAACGTTTTCAACCTACCACAAATAGACGTCTTTAGAACGTTTTCACAAAACGTTTAGGAAACCAATTTGGAACCTTTTTAGAACGTTCAGAAAACGTCCAATTGTTACTTGGGATTACCCTTAAATCACAAATTATATTGTCTCACCTTTCCACTGCAGATTGGCAGGATTACGAAAGCCCTGAGCAATTGATCTAGTCTTAGACAAGCTTATATAGGGTGGTGATGTAATTTATTAAACTTCCAAATCATTTATCACGTTTAGCTACATATATTATATATGTGTCACCACAGTCGTACTTGTCTGGTCAGTTAAAGGGAATTTTGGTCAAGGCCAGTGAACAGAAAGAAAAGACAGCTAGTGCAAACTACGAATTTGTTGGCAATAAATTACGCAGATGCACATTATTAAAAGTATTAAAAACATTTAACTACATGTAATTACTACAAATTTGTTGGCAATAAATTACGCAGATGTACATGCATTATTAAAAGTAATAACAACAGTTAACTACAACACTATCCTCTCTTACACACTCACTCACAAACTTGGAACACAAAATGATCACTTACCCAACTAGCAATCTGTCTGGTGTGTTAAAATTTAAAAACAGTGGATCATACATTAAGTATGAAGAAGAAAAAAGTAGAAAGTTCAGGTTGTAATGTTATTGAGCAAAAATTCTGGTTGTAGTGATTGAGGCGTCGATGTCCTCATCATGGTCCTGGGTGCATGTTGTCTATCTATGCCAAGGGCGTTGTTGTTGTTCGTCGGTGTCGTTCCTGGTCCGTTGTCTATCCAACGTGGTCTGCTGTATATAGCTGGTGCATTGAAGTTTGTCGTCGTTGTCATCGTCTTCATCATCGTCGTCACCAGTCGACAGGTCACCATCGTCGAATCCTTTGTCGACCTGCTCCATGATGTAGGGATCAGGCTGTAGCTGTCGTCGTCATATTAAATGTTCACTTCAGTTGTCCTCCTCATAATCAGAATTAAGTAGGAATATATTACAAAACTGGGTTCTCCTCGATCTCTTATTGAAGAAAATTCTTTTAAACCGTGTTCTCCTCGATCGCAATAAGTATATCAAGGAAAGCTTCTTTTAAATTAAAGCCGGGTTCTGGGCAGGGGCGTCGCCAAAGGGGGGGGTGTGGGGGGTGCGACACCCCCCCACCTGTCAGGATATTGTCGGTAAAATTGCGCTGCCGTCGGGAAAAAGAGAAAAGGGGGAGGAAAAAAAGAGAGGGAAAAAAAGAGAGGGAAAAAAAGAGAGGGAAAAAAAGAGAGGGAAAAAAGAGAGGGAAAAAAAGAGAGGGAAAAGAAAAGAAAAAAAGGAAAAGAAAGGAAAGAAAGGAAAAGAAAGGAAAGAAAAGAGAAGAAAGAAAGAGAAAAAAGAAAAAGAGGGAGGAGAGGAAAGAAAGGAAAAGAAAGAAAAGGAAAAAAGAAGAAAAAAGAGTGAAAGGGAAACAAAAGAAACGGGGGATGAAAGAGAGGAGAGAGAGGGGAGGTAAGAGTCTGAAAGAGGAGGAGGGGGAGTAAAAGAGAGAAGGGGTTGTTGGGTGGAGTCGTCTCGTCGAGGGAGCAAGAAAGACACGGGTAAATATGTTGCTGTGTCGGGTCAGCTGTGTCGGTATTCTTGCTCGATCCTCTATATCAATGCAGAAGTTTGAAGTCGGTGAAATGTATATTGTCGGGCGGCCGACAAGTTTTTTTCCCTACGAACTGTGACTTCTTATCCGCTGTGACGACTTCGAGAGTGACTACAACTACAATACTTGTATTTTCTCGAAGTTTCACTTTCTTATAATATCAGCTAAAGAAATCAGAGGTTTAACATTTTCGGGGAAACTAAATTCAAACAAGGTTTAAGAGTCAACAACGGTACGACGAATCGTCTTCCTTTCTTTATATTGTGATGAAACACCAAAAATTCCGCGCTTCGCGCGGAAGGGGAAACTTCATTTAGACGAGTCGAGAACGGTACAACGAATCGTCTTCTTTCTCTAATAATTTAAGGAAACGTCAAAGCTTCCGCGCTTTGCGCGAGAGTGAGAAACTGAATTCAGACAAATAGTGCTTAATAACATTCGAAAACGGGACGAGGAATCGTGTTCTTTCTCTAATAATTTAAGGAAACGTCAAAGCTTCCGCGCTTCGCGCGAGAGTGAGAAACTGAATTCAGACAAATAGGGCTTATTAAAAGTCGAAAACGGTACGAGGAATCGTGTTCTTTCTCTAATAATTTAAGGAAACGTCAAAGCTTCCGCGCTTTGCGCGAGAGTGAGAAACTGAATTCAGACATATAGGGCTTAATAACATTCGAAAACTGTACGAGGAACCGTGTTCTTTCTCTAATAATTTGAGGAAACGTCAAAGCTTCCGCGCTTCGCGCGAGAGTGAGAAACTGAATTCAGACAAAAAGGGCTTATTAAAAGTCGAAAACGGTACAACGAATCGTGTTCTTTCTCTAATAATTTAAGGAAACGTCAAAGCTTCCGCGCTTTGCGCGAGAGTGAGAAACTGAATTCAGACAAATAGGGCTTAATAACATTCGAAAACGGTACGAGGAATCGTGTTCTTTCTCTAATAATTTAAGGAAACGTCAAAGCTTCCGCGCTTCGCGCGAGATTGAGAAACTGAATTCAGACATATAGGGCTTAATAACATTCGAAAACGGTACGAGGAACCGTGTTCTTTCTCTTATAATTTGAGGAAACGTCAAAGCTTCCGCGCTTCGCGCGAGAGTGAGAAACTGAATTCAGACAAATAGGGCTTATTAAAAGTCGAAAACGGTACAACGAATCGTGTTCTTTCTCTAATAATTTGAGGAAACGTCAAAGCTTTCGCGCTTCGCGCGAGAGGGGAAAACTTCATTTAGACGAGTCGAGAACGGTACCCGGGAACGGTACAACGAATCGTCTTCTTTCTCTAATAATTTAAGGAAACGTCAAAGCTTCCGCGCTTCGCGCGAGAGGGGGAAACTGAATTCAGATGAATAGGGCTTAATAAGATTCGAAAACGGTACGAGGAATCGTCTTCCTTTCTCTATATTGTGATGAAACCAAAAAAAAACTCCGCGCTTCGCGCGGAAGGGGGAAAACTTCATTTAGACGAGTCGAGAACGGTACGACGAATCGTCTTCTTTCTCTAATAATTTAAGGAAACGTCAAAGCTTCCACGCTTCGCACGAGAGGGGGAACTGAATTCAGATGAATAGGGCTTAATAACATTCGAAAACGGTACGAGGAATCGTGTTCTTTCTCTAATAATTTGAGGAAATGTCAAAGCTTTCGCGCTTCGCGCGAGAGGGGGGTAACTGAATTCAGATGAATAGGGCTTAATAAGATTCGAAAACGGTACGAGGAATCGTCTTCCTTTCTCTGTATTGTGATGAAACGCGAAAAATTTCGCGCTTAGCGCGGAAGGGGAACTTCATTTAGACGAGTCGAGAACGGTAAAACGAATCGCCTTCTCTCTCTGATAATTTAAGGAAACGTCAAAGCTTCCGCGCTTCGCGCGAGAGGCGGAAACTGAATTCAGACAAAATTAATAGGGCTTATTTAGAGTCGAAAACGGTACAACAAATCGTGTTCTTTCTCTAATAATTTAAGGAAACGTCAAAGCTTCCGCGCTTCGCGCGACAGGTGGAAACTGAATTCAGACAAAATTAATAGGGCTTATTTAGAGTTGAAAACGGTACAACGAATCGTGTTCTTTCTCTAATGATATGAGTAAACATCAAAGCTTTCGCGCTTCGCGCGAGAGGGGGGAACTGAATACAGATGAATAGGGCTTATATATTAAGAGTCGAAAACGGTACGACGAATCGTCTTCTTTCTCTAATAATTTAATGAAACGTCAAAACTTCCGCGCTTCGCGCGGGAGGGGGAAGCTTCATTCAGATAAGGATTAAGAGTCGAGAACAGTACACCGAATCGTCTGCTTTTTCTCATAATTTAATGAAACGTCAAAGCTTCCGGGGGAGAAACTGAATTCAGACAAGGATTAAGAGTCGAGAACAGTACAGCAAATCGTCTTCTTTTTTATAATAATTTAATGAAACATCAAAGCTTTCGCGCTTCGCGCGGGAGGTGGGGGGGGGGGGAACTTCATTCAGCCAAGGATTACCAATCGAAAACGGTACAATTAATCGTCTTCTTTTCCTAATAATTTAAGGAAACGTCAAAGCTTCCGCGCTTTGCGCGGGAGGCCCATCACCCACACCCCCCTAATGAGCCGCTTTTAAGTGATTCTCTTGCTCACTACCGCCCTTCCCTAAAATAAGATCCTAGCTCCGCGCCTGCATTAAAATATATAGCTATGATGCTGACTAAATTGAAGAAATAATTCGTATATTTATGTCGTCGAGGAAAATGACCATTTTGCGCATATGCAAGTACTATAGATAGTCCATAGGAAAAACAATTTAGCCTTCGGCCCCAAGTTTATAGGGTTGAATTTGTAGATATTGGACATTAAATTTTGTCGGTAATTGGTGGCTAGTTTTGTCGGTAGTCGTTGGCCTCTACACCCCCCCACTGAAAAAGGTCTAGCGACGCCCCTGGTTCTGGGTTCTCGTCGATCTCAGTAAGTTTATTGAAGAAAAGTCTTCAAAGCCGGGTTCTCCACCATGTCGTGTTGGGATCGGTCTATTGAGTTATTGGCAGTCGGAGAGGTACATAAATATAAAGCAGCAAGGAGAGACTTGTAATTCCTGAGTCATATCACGAGTATTTATTATCTCCAAACTTTGGAGACTCAAATCGGTCACATCATACAAACTTCCACATATGTTAAACACAAGATGAAGAGAGAGCCAGCTAGAAAGAGGGTCTTGATCTAATCGTGATCAAAACTGAACTCCTTTAAGAAAGCTAGAACATGTAATATTTATCCAGAAGGATACAAGTAATATGAGGGTAGGTTACATTGTGTCAAAGGGACAAAGACATGAATGAGAGCCGCCAAGACAATGGACTACTCTGTAGTTTTATGTATGGGCTTAAACATAACAGAGGTGGTCTTTCCTGGAAAGGAGATTATGGATGCACTTGGTCTTTCTATTGGGAAGGATTATAAAGATATAGACTTGGCTTTTAAGTGCATCTCAAATATGAGGGTACTTTACTGGGTTTTGGGACGATACTACACAACATTATATTGTAAAACAGCATCTGAGAAACTAACACTTCAACAAGCTCTACTT
>JAVYIG010015968.1:0-33327 GCA_035222895.1 Strongylocentrotus droebachiensis | reverse complement strand
GAGAAGAAGAAGTAGAAGAAGAAGAAGAAGAAGAAGAAGAAGAAGAAGAAGAAGAAGAAGAAGAAGAAGAAGAAGTAGAAGAAGAAGAAGAAGAAGTAGAAGAAGAAGAAGAAGAAGAAGAAGAAGAAGAAGAAGAAGAAGAAGAAGAAGAAGAAGAAGAAGATGAAGAAGAAGAAGAAGAAGAAGAAGTAGAAGAAGAAGAAGAAGAAGAAGAAGTAGAAGAAGAAGAAGAAGAAGAAGAAGAAGAAGAAGAAGAAGAAGATGATGAAGAAGAAGAAGAAGAAGATGAAGAAGAAGAAGAAGAAGAAGAAGAAGAAGAAGAAGAAGAAGAAGAAGAAGAAGTAGAAGAAGAGAAGAAGTAGAAGAAGAAGAAGAAGAAGATGAAGAAGAAGAAGAAGAAGAAGAAGTAGAAGAAGAAGAAGAAGTAGAAGAAGAAGAAGAAGAAAAGGAAGGAGAAAAAGTAGAAGAAGAAGAAGAAGAAGAAGAAGAAGAAGAAGAAGAAGAAAAGGAAGGAGAAAAAGTAGAAGAAGAAGAAGAAGAAGAAGAAGAAGAAGAAGAAGAAGAAGAAGAAGAAGTAGAAGAAGAAGAAAAGGAAGGAGAAAAAGTAGAAGAAGAAGAAGAAGAAGAAGAAGAAGAAGAAGAAGAAGAAGAAGAAGAAGAAGAAGATATCATTATGATGCCTGGCATGTTTTGGGGTTTTCTTCTATGTATTCAATATTTTTTTTATAAATTTCTTTTTTTTTCAAATGAGATATCAAACATTCTACCAGGAATCTACGCAGAAAGAGAGAGAGAGAGAGATTGGGAGTCTCTCTGTAAATAATTATGACGAAAACTGCTAGGTTCGATTAATATCAATCATGTCAAGAACGGAAATATTTATACTATTTGAGGAAGCTTTGGAACCAAATGAACAATGATTTTGGCCACATTAAATGATATATTGTTTCAAATCGTTTATATTTAATTGAAGGTCAATTGAAGAATTATGAGGGTCAAAATATCACCCAAAAATGACAAAAATCATTGTTCATCTGCTTCCAAAACTTCTTAAAATAATATCTCTATTTTCTTTATCGACATGATTGGTGTCTTCCATGAATTTGAAATCTTGGATATGTTCCGCAAAGGCCTGAGTCCTATAAAAATTGAATTTATTAACAAAATCACATCACAATAATGACAGTATTATGAACAATCATAATGCAAATAATAATACTGATACATGTACATGTACATGTATGCATAACAAAAGAGTAATGTTGATTGAACAGTAATGGTGTTAAACGATATTACATTTGTTGTGTATTACTAACATTAAGGTGAAGTAATGGGATCTACAAATTAAAAAGTGCTAGTCGAGCCTAGTTCCTTTCTTTGGTAATTTTTGTGTTAATAATAAATACATATGAATGTCAAACTTACTTGTTTTGTATTTACATATATACAACAAATATAATACAGTATCCTGTAACTTTTTTTTGCATTTCTAAAATAATATGATTTGGAGAACAGAGAGACGGAAAGGCCCCCATAATGAGCACACTATATAGAGGAAAATTGAAGAAAAAAATCGTCCACATAATGCCTCTACCTCGACTCCTCGAGTGTGTCTATTTTAAAATGAGTAATGAAACAGAAAATACTTTGTGAATTTGCTGATTCATATATTTATAAGCGGCACAAAACTGGCGTAAAAATAGCTGACACTTGCAAGAAAAGGTGGGAAAGGGAAAGAAGGAAAAGATATAACAATAATACTAAAGGGGGGCAAAAATCCTCTCTTCTTTTTTTAAGGGGCGCTTTGCCGGGATTTGCACGTGCAATTGGAATAAGAGCTGTCTAGACGGCCATCCATAAATCTTGTTTTAAATTATTTTCGAATTCCATCACAATGGTTGTGATCAAACCGCTAAGTGGCGTCTGTGACTCGGCACGCGAGTCCACGCACCCCATAAACCACCCAATTAATCCCTTACGGGTGCGGATTAAGTTATCCTATATACATACGGGTACAAGACTTAGTGTCTGGCCCTGTTGATATATCTCACGTTACTATTGTCAGTTAATCCGTGAACAGAGTAGTCGAGGGTCTTTAAGGGACATTATTTAATCAAATGAATACAACTCCTTGACGTGAGAAAAGTAGCTTTAGTGTAATGAAATTTGTTTGTTATTTTGTTTATTTTTCTTAATCTTAAAACATGTAAATAATTCGTAGGCTAATTAAGAGTGTAGTTTTGAGTCATTAAGGGACATTAAGTTAATGAGTGTGAGAAGAATGTGATGCAAATTAGCAAGTGTGTAGTCAATTATCCTAAATCATGACTTGTTATCCGGAAACAGATTATTCTGGGCTTTCAAGAGAAATTCATTTAATCAACAAATTAAATGCATTGATGTAAAAACATGACAAGCTTGTCAAATAAAATTTGATGGCGTTAATTGGACCTCTCCTTCGTTCTCACAACAAGTTACCACTAGCCTTGCTAAAAACGAACGACCTGGAATTAAATATGATAAGAATCACAATCATAAATGTTCAAGGAAACGAAATGTTATTATGTTCCTTTTTTCGATATTAAAATAGATACTATACAATCTTAAAAGGGAATTTACCTGAAATCCAAAAGGAAACAAACGTTAATTTAGATCTTAATCATGTCGACTCCTTTTTTCGTATCTAAAAACTTTTTTCCTGTTGTTGTAGGACAGGTGCTAAGTTTGAAAGTATTATCTTTGTTTACTTTCTTTTTTTCGATTTGTTTTAATTTTTTTTTTTTTTTTAACAGGCAGCTTTCAAGATGGAGGGTTGGATTGTGTACTTTGCATGCGTGGTCTGTCTGCAGATCAATGATTATATTTCTTGCGTTCTTCATATTTCTGCGTTTCGGATGTTTGAACGAATTTTGTCCAAACTAGACATAAAAAGTAAATATGCATTCAATTAATTGTCTTCTATAGAGCATCTATAAGAAGAAATGTTCTTATCCTAGTTGCAGGTTATTATTCCATATTTTGGGGCTATTCCATTAAAGGTTTATGTTGTTATATTTCAAGTTAGTACGTCTGTTTTGTTTTTATGAAAATGGCTAAGCTGCTCTGAAGGACAGGTTATTATGAAGCGCGATTCATAGAATTAAATCAAAACGGGGCGTGAAAAAAGAAATAATTTTTTATATGGCGAAGGTCTATTTCCGCCATGTGCAGAGGGCAACCGTAGCGGTGCCACTTCCTTAGATCTTACGTTGTATACGTCACAAAGGAGCACCTTAAAACATGTTTAGGCTTTAGCTGGCTCAGTGATTTAAGTAAATCATTAATGTTTAATTCCCTCTTTCGCAGGCTTTCCAAAATTTGATGAGTCCCTTGATCCCGAACTGGCCGAAAATAGAAGTCAGGTCAAAGGTCATTGTTTAGGAGGTCGTATTGTTGACTTTTGGATTTCGATCTTGAAATCTGGCACGCGCCACGTCGTGCGAGTATCCGAAATTCTGAAGCAGGATTCCACATCAGGACTTGTGATTGACTAATCTTTTGAATTATGGGCAGGGGCTGCCGGAGAACATTTCCCAAGTTAAAGCGCCCGGCCCCGCTCCCCCCCCCCCCCCCCCTCCCCGAATAAAAACAACCAAGAAAAGGAAAGAGAATTTCTTCAAAATTTGTAATTTGCCATCAGATTTTGTTCCAAAATTATTAAAATAAAATAATGGTATCATCATTATTATCATTATTTGTTCGGCATCCCAAAACAGCAATATAATGAACTCGTGAGAAATAAAGTAAGATCGAATGAATCAGGAAAACATTGAAAAGGTAGATCAAGATGGACAAGAATCAAGTGACCTAGTAGAGAACATTCGGATCCGGAGGGGAATGCGAATTCAACGGCAGTGCCAAGAACAGATAGCTATCGTGTGTGTGTGTGTGTATTGTGTTTTTTACAGACGTGTGTCAATCAGATATGATTCTTTATGTATGAGGACCGACCTTTAACGTCACCATCCCGAAAGACGTGACTCAGTTTCGAACCTGCGTCCTCGGCTGAATCAGTTTGTAACTTCCACTATTAGCTGGATTACAGGCACACGCCACAACGCCTAGTTATATAGTATAAGGAACCGATAAATATATTGAATGGCAAAACAAAAAATAAAAAATAAAACAAGTAGAATTGCAATGAACAGATTAATGTGAAAAGTGCTGCACTTGGGCCTCTTGATCGTGGGAAGTAGAAGACATAGAAAGAAAAAAGTATCTTGTTGTTTTTCTATTTCTTCTTCCAACGCTCTTCTTCTCCGAATTCTATGTTCTTTCATTATTCTTTTCATATACCACCACCCTCTTTTATTTTATAGCCTTTATTATTCAATATACGGGTATAGAACCATCACGGCGGTCTCACATGCCCGCTAAAAAAATTCAATATAATAAAGTCGCCACCGTGGGTTAATTACTTGGAAGGCATCATTTTGTAATAATACTTGATTATCTCTCAATTAGGCACGGAAGTATATCAGGTAGTATATTACTTAAAGAGATACAAATGAAGTAAAGGCGGGTATATTAGTCTCTCGCTGATAGTTTTTCATTTGAAAGATGTGGGGGGGGGTATGACTAAACTCATCGTTAGTGATTATATTATTTTCGTTCATCATGTACTGCCATGGTTTTGACCTTTTAGGTATTTGTATTTATTTATAACTCCATAAAACTATTAATTCATTTATATCCTTCCTTCGCTCTGTCTTTGTCTCTTCTTGCTTTATTTCTTTCTTTCCTCTTCTTTCTTTCTTTCTTTCTTTGTTTGGTTTTGCGAAATGCCATTCATATAATGCTGCTAGTGAAAAAAGAAACGAACATTTAAAAAAAATGTCATAACAAAAAATGGTTTCACGTGTAATTACACGATCTTTAATGATTATTAAAATATAATGATACGACATTCATCGATTCCCTTATTCATTTAATTACAGGTATTCATTAAATATTTTGCAATATATATATTCATTTCAGTAGCCTTTCAGGCTCAATGTGTACATTCTCTGCAAATCATTCAAGCCAAAAATGTCTTTCTACATCATTTTAAACAATGGGGATATTGTCATTGGTTTTAGAGTTGAGTTACCGAAAATAAAGGCCATTGTGAAAATGCTGGAATGTATGGCATTGGTGTTATAACCACTAGTTGGTTTAAATTTGATAAATTCATTTTATATTTTGATTTGAATGAACTGTAGTATGTAAGAGTCTATGGACCCTGGTTGAATGAACTAGTTTGTAGAAGGCTGTGAACCTGATGGGACCATCTAGGAGATGAGAGGGAGGGAGAGAGAGAGAGAGAGAGAGAAAGAGAGAGAGGGGGTGGAAAAGGGAAAAAGAGAGAGGGAGAGAGGGAGAGACAGAGAGACAGAGAGACAGAGAGAGACAGAGAGAGACAGAGAGAGAGAGAGAGAGAGAGAGAGAGAAGACAAAAAACCATCAAACCCCGTGTAAATTTGATTTTTTTTTTTTTTTTTTTTTTTTTCTGTATTTTTCATAACTCATGAATGAAAGGAGGACTATTTGAGATAGGAAACTTGTTGAATGCCTTTAGATGTAAGCTTTAATATGTCACATTCTAAAGAAATGCAAATAGGTAAGACAAAAAATTGATAAGGGTATATGAATAACTTAGTTGTTAACTGTAAATCTTAAAATCAATCCATAATCATGATGACACCTAGATTTATTGACTGCTGTAATGGAATCCAGGAAAGGAGAGGTAAGCTCAGCCATATATACCAGAAAGCCAAACACAGTTTAAAGATAAGCTTGAGTGCTGGTAATGATAGAACATAAATGTTCACAGAATACAACAAAAACTTACACTGCATGTTCAAGATTACAAATAAATGACATGTGCCAAATGATTTAGGTAGCAAATGTAGGGGCTGAGTGAGAAATGATCATAGAAAGATAAGGAGTACAGTCTGGTCTCGCTCTTGATTTTTTCACCAGGGGTGCTGAGATAATATACACGTATACACGGGGGCGGCGGATCTAGCTTTTTGGGGAGTTTGACCCAATGTCGATGCGGAGCATCATCCACGAGCCGCAAAGCGGCGAGGCTATTTTTGTTGCTATTTTGAACCCTGTAAGTGATGTTTTTTCTGGTATCTACTAACTTGCGGAGCATCATCCACGAGCCGCGTAGCGGCGAAGCTTTTTTTTTTTGTTGCTGTTTAGAACCCCCGTAAAAGATGTTTTCCTGGCATCTACTATCATGCAGAGCATCGTCCACGAGCCGCGAAGCGGCGAGGCGATTTTTTTTTTTTTTTTTTTTTGGGGGGGGGGGGGCTACTTTGAACCCCCGTAAGTGATGTTTTCCTGGCAATCTACTTTACTATTTTGAACCCCCCGTAAGTGATGGTTTCCCTGGCATCTACTAACATGCGGAGCATCGTCCACGAGCCGCAAAGCGGCGAGGGCGATTTTTTTTTTGTTGCTATTTTGAACCCCCGTAAATGATGTTTTTGCGTTTTTCCCCCCCTTAACCCCCCTCGTGGATCCGCCCTTGATATGTATATATATAATTCCTTTTCTTCTTCTTCTACTTCTCCTTCTTTCTTTCTTTTTCTAAGTCATTATGTCAAGGTGCATTTTTTTTCCGTCTGGTGCTAATATGTTCGTCTGAGTGATTGATCTTTGTGAAGATTAAATACTTTACAGAAGTTGTAGCAAGCTTACCTTCCCGCCCAATATCGTCTAACCATAATTTGCATATATCAAAATTATTCCCATTTATTCCATGGTTTCCTTGGCAATTTAAGAAATTTAATTGTTCTACATCTATTAGCTTAATGTGATCACCACTTCAAATTCACTAAAAAACAGGAACACAATGAATAAAACTTATCTGACCTTTATGAAATAGTACCAGCTTTAACATAGCTTCAACTTTATTAAAGCAAGTTCTCAATTCTCAAATGTTCAAAAAGATACATTGCACTTCAGCGATGTTTTAGTGTGTAGGTGGTTATCTTTCCATTCAAACACCACTGCATAATTTGTTTATAATTCAACAAAATGTTTAAGATGTTAAGTCATAGATTGATGCACAATGTTTTGATTATTCAAACTCAATTACTCATGGCATGAATCTCAGAGAGTTAAGCGTTTGCGAGAGAGTAAGAAAGTGGATGCATCTCTCCCATATCTTACTTCTGATTTGATGTATTGGCTTTTTATTATCTTGTATTCTTGTAGGCATTTAATCATCTTCGAGCATTCATTTACAGACCAGCAATGATATGAAATGTGGCGTAGTTCTGGAGAAGAAATATTCATCTAGATGTAAGTAAGTTCATTATTATCAATTTTGGTCCCATCTGCTAGGAATAATTTCCACTGTACATTCCCTCATGCCCTTCAGTTAGATCTTAAAAGAGAAAATCAAAGACGTAATACAGTCTGTGTATTAATTTAAAACATGGTACAAGCAGAACAAATATATATACATGATATGAACTTTCACAAGGCTTTGCTCAAAAAAAAAGTATATGTATTTGGCATCATGTTAAACGTGAATGATTACTATTGATGTTGCTCCTTGAATTTAAATCATTGAATTTGATTTTGTAAATGAAGAGTTCTGTCTCTTTTTGCGTGACGAGGCGAAATTCTGTTTATGCTACTCTTTGCATTCATCGAAGAAATCGTCCTGAAGTGTTTCAACAGTGAAAACTATGTACTGCAAAGTTAATGTAATTTGTGAGGAAGTATCAGTTAACATAATATCGATGACTTAGTAGCACCTGACATGTACAAACAAATACTAAAACATGCTTCGGTTACAGGCGCGTACGCAGGGGGGGGGGGGGGGGTTTAAAACCCCCCCCCTTGAGTTTTTGTTATGTGTGTATTATATGTGTATTTTTTACCCAAAACCCTCCCCCCCCTTTTGTGATTTATTTTTTCTTTTTAATTAAAAAAAAAAATTATGCCACTGACTGACCTAAATAAATTGTTGACCTTACCCCCCCCCCCCCCCCCCCTCTACGGAGCAAAATGTCAAATTTTCAAATATCGAGACCCCCACAACAACAAAAAAACTTAAAGAGTCGTTGCGAAATTTTTGGCCCGATTCAAAATGTTAAAATGTTAAACCCCCCCCCCCCCCTTGATAAAATCCTGCGTACGCCACTTTTCGGTTATGTCATTATATGCCTCACAATTAACCCTTTTTTTGGTAACAATACTGTTTGATTGAATGTGTGAAACCTTCATGAAGAATTATACGATGAATACAAAAAATAAATAAACAATTCTCTTCGAGGGATACATCTGATATGATTTTGCGAAAGAAAGTTTAAAAAAAATATTTTAAAAAAAAAGCATCATTTGTGGCTGTCGGCTGTGTGACAATTCCGTACACGAAGCATTATGATATACATTAAATATATCAGACAATATTTTGTGCAGGGGGTGCTGCAGCACCCCCAGCACCCCCGCTTCCCAGGGCCATGCTCTGTTGGCATCCCCCTTTCCCCCTATTTTGTAGTTCCTTTTGTAGTAACGGTCTTGTTAAAATAATTACTCATTATTCTTAAGTATAATTTGAGGTGTTCACACTTGTACAAGCATTGCTTTTTAGTGGACCCCTCTGTTTCCAATATGTATGTCTACATTTCGTCGCTGTTTTCACGAAGTGACGGTAGTGAAAAAAAATTGCATTCACTTTGCGTTACGATTTTCCTCACTACCGTCACTTCGTGAAAACAAGGACGATTTGTTGCAAATATTTATGATTGATTTGTAATGTTTTGTTGGAAACACAAATAAATTGAAATGAATTTCAAGAAGGAATTCAAGGTAAGTGGGCCCGACAGCATGTGCTTAACACTATGTACAAATGAGAGTTGTGGTTTTTAGTGAAGATGATTTCCAGCAAGTTTTTGTGAGTTTGTTTTTATTTTACTGGTTCAAACTGGTTCAAACTTGTTCGTCTACTGCAGGATAAACAATCCAGAATGAATTGTAGCCATGTTCTCTCGACACTGCGATTCCCATGTGACGGGCCTAATGAGTTCTGCTCAACGTTCACAGGCCACTGTCCCTCATCTTCGCATAACGGTCATACACCCATACAAAGCCAATAACGCCAGAAAATTGAACAATCACAATGTCTATCTTGGATAATAGTTTTAGAAGTGTACGTGCTGCGTTAAAAAAAAAAAATTAAAAACGTTTTGTTTCCTTTTCTTACCTCCCCCCCCCCCCCCCCCCCGCTCACACACACCCTTTCTTCTCTCCGTCTTCCTCTATACTTCTCTCTTTCTCTCTCTCTCTCTCTCTCTCTCTCTCTCTCTCTCTGTCTTTGGGTATTCAATGATGTATTTCCAAAACACAAGACATATATAAGGGAAAAGGACGAAGAAAGAGAAGAAAAATTACAAGTTGAAGAATTAGAAGAACAAGAACAACACGAACAAGAACAACAACAACAAGAAAATGAGAAGAAGAAGAAGAAACAAGTAGAAGAGAAAGAAGAAGAACAAAAAATTGAGAAGCCCAGAAGAAGGAGAAGAAGTAGAAACGACGAACAACCCTGTGGTGAAAAAGCAAGAAAATCGAACCATTGTAAGGTAGAAGGAGATAAATAAAGACGAGAATGAAAGGGAAATATATATATAAAAATTGGCGAAAGAAAAAAAAAATGATATCCAGACAGACAAGAAGGTAAGACACCATTAAACCACATCATAAGGACGAAAACAAAACAACATTGTTATTTCACAAAACGAGAATTTGATGGGCACGCGGCACCGCCGGTCTGGCACACGACTTCGAGGTTCACGTGACCTACAACCGCCCAATCATAAACAACATTTAAGTTATGATAATCTTCCATATTACCCACTCGATTACAATTATAATACGGGAGACATCATTAGCTCTGTGGTTGTAACCATGGATTATCGAAAGCACACAGACTGATCAGTACGTGTCATTACATTCGGAAGTGTGGGTACAACGTAACGAAGCGGTAAACGAACATGCTTAAAAACAATTTTTCTTTTCTCTTTTTATAATTCAGCAGCAATCACTGAAAATGCTCAATAAAAGGTGGTAAGGGTTGTGGTTTTTAAGGATTGGGGCTGAAAGAGAGGAGCGCTTAGGACCTTGGATTACTTGTTTATTGCAATGATGAATTTATGAATACAGGTTGAAATATATCATACCAATATCTCAATGAATACAGGTATATCTCAAGCATGGCTATATGAGTTTACACGGCCCCACAATTAAAAGGGACAATTTTCAAAGTTTAATTCTCTTGTTAGTATTACAATAGATATTAAGTCGCTCTATGTTTAAATGATAAAAAAGCAGCAGAACAAAACGCCATGGACAAACAAAAATCTCTTGGGTTAACGCCAACGGTAGTGTATCCCTTTTGCAGCCAACATCAAATTCTGTAGATCTTTGCAAGAATTATGAATATGTCACTGTATGTTCTATCTGTGTAATTTAGACCTTCTAGACTTTACTGTCGGACACTATTGAGTGACTGACTGATTTTTTCGTTGGTAATAACATACATGAAATGAGCTGTAAAGGGTTCATGTGCATTTGTCTACATTAATAACCCACTTCTTGTAATGGCCAAAATGAAACTTGTTAAATCTTTGCGCAGCACAAAACGTGCTTCCATTCGACACATGGGTCTGAAAATCACACCATTTATTTAAACGACCGCGATCGCTAAATTCGATTCGACAACTAACGGTCGTTATTTAGCCACATAAAGACATTTTGAAGCCTTTTTGTTCCTAGGGAAGTCCCCCTGGACAACCAACTGGGAAAACCACCACTAGGATAACTACCATCTAGGACAGCTACCCCCTATAGGCAACCACCCTCTAGGACGACTACTCCCTAGGACAACTACCCCCGGTCAACTACCCCCAGATAACTACCCCCTAGGGCAAACACCCTCCACTGCCACCAGGAAAACTACCCCCGGACAACTACCCCCGGACGACTACCCCCAGACAACTCTCCCCTAGGACAATCCCATTTAGGACAACTACCCCACGGACAACTACCTCCATACAACTACACTTAGGGTATTTGTCCGGGGATAGTTGTCCTAGAGGATGGTTGTCGTAGGAAGTAGTTGTCTGGGGGGTAGTTGTCCGGGGGTAGTTGTCCTGGAGGGTGGTTGTCCTAGGGGTGGTTATCCGGAAGGTGGGTGTCCAGGGGGCAGGTGTCCTACAACCAATAATTTGATATACAAAATCAGGAAATATGCACTATAATAAGCCAGCGTTCTAAATTGCGACACAATTAACGCTACTGCACCTGTAACGTCAAACCAGATTACGTAATAAGAACAAAAACATGTGTGGCATGAAAATAGAAATTAATATAATCTCTGACTGATGACAATTATGGAAATTCGTATTTAACAGACAAGCAGGTGCCTCGTGCCTTTGAAGAAAATCTTATAAAAGCCAGAATGCGTTTATAATTACAATCAGCATAAACAACATCGAAACAGGTTGCTGTGCGTTGACAGCGTTTATCATATTAATAGACCTTCTGCTAATACACACATATAAATTATATACGAATCAATTAAATTATTTCAATGCTGTATTCTCGATTAAATGAGCTATTAAGTAAGCAGCGTTTAGCTTGACGCGTGCGTATGTCGCCAAGCGTATGGATTTGGAGACACGTGCCCAAAAATAATAGATTAGGTTATTAACCGTAATGAAGGACGTACACTTCTGCTTCGAAAAACTTACCCCTTTCCCCTTTGATACATATTTATTAGGGGGCGGGAAACTGTATGCAGACGCCGCGGAGTACGTACCTTTGTTTAAATTTTCAAAAAGCTCGTAGTGCTTCGCCACACAATAACATGGTTAATACTCTCAATATAGGCCTTTTATTTAGCAGTCGGTTGTTATAAAAATTGTTTATGGAAAATCTGCCCTTTTTCCCCTTCAATACGCCCATGTGGCCGGGGAACTATTGACACTATACATACGCCGCGGAGTACGCATCGTTGTTTCAGTTGTCAGACACCAGTGCTTTTTCACACATGATTGATGGTCTCAACGACAGCATTTGCTTTAGCAGTCGGTCGTTATAAAACAAATAAGGTTAACTCAATAGTAATGATAATACACTGTTGCTCATAACGGTGGAATATTTTTTTTTATCCCAATTTATGGAATTATTTTAAAAATAATTTAAAAATACTAGATCTAGATAATAGTATACAGTCTCAGATTTTATTAAATAATAATTTGCCAATATGTGTTTTGCGTGACTGCTAAAGCATGTATATTATGCTAATATGTTTATTAACTAGGGGACCTATGCCCTTAAGTCATAAATGACAGTAATGAGGATTAATGCCTCACAAAAGGGCACTAATATAGCACATCGATACGGTGTTGATCCTGGGGCCTCACAGTTACGAGGCCATTGCTTTGTCACGGAACCATGACTGTACGCAGCGGGGGCTATGGTAGGGGGCAGTTTCCATAAATTAAAAAAAAACAGAAAATGCAATAAATTTTCAATAATTTATTGCATTCTACCCCGGTCCCCAACATAAAAAAATCTTCTGTGTGCCCATGCCTTGAGCCATAATGCATGGCCGTCCAGAGGATTTTTTTATGTTGGGGACCGGGGTAGAATGCAATAAATTATTGAATATTTATTGCATTTTCTTTTTTTTTTTAATTTATGGAAACTGCCCCCTACCCTAGCCCCCGCTGCGTACAGTCATGGTTCAGTGACAAAGCAATGGCCTCGTAACTGTGAGGCCCCAGGATCAACACCGTGTCGATGTGCTATATCAGAGCCCTTTTGTGAGGCATTAATCCTCATTACTGTCATTTATGACTTAAGGGCATAGGTCCCCTAGTTGATAAACATAGTAGCATAATATACATGCTTTAGCAGTCACGCAAAACACATCTTGGCAAATTATTATTCAATAAAATCTGAGACTGTATACTATTATCTAGATCTAGTATTTTTAAATTATTTTTAAAATAATTCCATAAATTGGGATAAAAAAAAATATTCCACCGTTATGAGCAACAGTGTAGTAAGTTCTTGTATAGCGCTCATGTCTGTCAGACTTGACAATACTGGCTCTCCACAATGATATTACCCCCGCCCCCGCCCCCCCCCCCCCCCCCCCCCCCCCACTCCGAGAACGGACGGACCCCATGCGTGTTACCAAAATGTCCTTTTCGTAACAAAAGAAAAAGGTCGACCCGTATTGACTTTACACACCGGACTTTTGCTGAAAGGGGGGGGGGGGGGGTGCTGAAAAAGGCTCGTATAACAAAAGTAAAAGGTCGACCCGTATTGACTTTACACACCGGACTTTTGCTGAAAGTGGGGGGGGGGTCGCTTGGAACACGCATGTGCGTACCCTAAATAACACTGAGTGGGGGCCGGGATATTACCCCAGCTTTAGCATGGCTGCCATCTTGGTGCTCTGACATTTTAAGGAACTATTTCCTGCCAGGTACCCCTTTACCTCACCTGGGTCGAGCTTGACGAATGTAGATTCATATCTTGACAAAGGACATTAGTGCCGCAGCGGGACTCGAACCGCGAACCATGTGATCCAGGGTCCGGTGACGTATCCACTAGACCACGTTACCTCTACAATTATTATTGAACTGCGATAATTATTACGCACATGACTGTACATGTACCGTATGTGCATTTGCCGATCAATGGGCAGACAAAATCTCTAGATTTTCATTTGAGTTCAATTTAACTGGAAGTATTAGGGCATAATATTTTAACACGGGATAGCCAAACGACTGACTGTATCGATATATTGAAGAGGGACAGTTTGATCATGTGGATGTGTCTTTTATAAAGAATTATATCCATGCCCCTCCTCCAAAACGCCACTGGTTCATGATGTCTAGGAATGATGGAAACAATAAAGCAGAGTTTTCCACATGGGACAGCCAAGCTAAAGTACCTCATATACCTCATTAAGAAAACAAAATACTCACATGAATAATGTCTTAACAATTGTTAATATGCCCCCTGCCCCCCCCCCCCCCCCCCGCTTAAACGCTGGAGAGAAATTGGAAAATGAGTAATGAGTAACCATGTTTATTCCAAAAACTTGATGTGTTTTGAACCATGACAAAGTCTATTAGTTTGGAGTTTGGCAATGCATCTGATCAATTTGTCCACCAGAGTTTCGTCCTTTGTTTTTTGTTGCTGATTACGAAAATTAAAAGCAAATCATCAAGAAAGTTGAGATTGTTTTTTCGGCGCTCATTTAAGTGAATAATCAGGGGCTATACAATTTTATAGGAATAGACAATATGTTTGTGCGGGCATATGTTTGAATTCACACCGTAGTTGTCTGTTTTAAATCTTTTTCTTCTGTTATGATTGTGATTAATCAAATACATGTATATTAATCGCTTTGAACTCAGCGATGCGCACGTGGTCAGTCAAATTTTGAACAAGGGAGAAATCACAATTTGGACACGACAAACGACACGCGTGTGTAGGCACGTATTATATTAATGGGAACGTGCGCCGGACTATTTATATATATCTATTTTTGTTATATATAAATTTCAGATATCATTCGACGTTCATCAAACGGCTATTTCAGTAATCAGATGTTTGTATTTATTCAACAATTCCTGGTAATTAATTAAACAATCGGGGAACGTTTGGGGTGCCTATGTTGGGATACTTAAACAGAGCCACTTAGTACACTAAATATGCGGAGGGGGGGGGGGGGAACTAAAATCACTCAAGTGGGCTTCTAACTTCGTTCCATCGTGTCGTCGCGTCGAGTCGAGTTGTCGGGCCAAAAGGACATGACAACTTGCCCCTATATTCACGAAAGGTCGGGTAAACTGAACGAGAATAATCTCATTTTTTTTCGAAGAAATTCCTTGGGATAAGGCTAAACAAATCAGGGAGATGTGAGTGGTCTAGTGGAAATGTCCGTGGTACGGTCAGCTCTCTGTCTTCGCCTAAAACTGACTTATCCAGGTTCGGGCCTGAGTCGCGTATTTCGAATGATGAAGTTATAAAAGTCGGTTCCTCGACGTACCGTCAACCTTCTTAGTTGAAACTTCTCAACTTGTTTACGAAGACAACCTTGCACGCACTAGCACCCCTCTACCCTGCACCCCAACATCACCATCATTCAACTCGCCCTTTACTAAGTTCACCCTGCATCCTTCCACTACCGCCTGTATCACCACTACCACCACCAATATCAACACAACCATCAGCACCAACACCGACCCCTCCAACACCACCATACATCTTTCATTCACTCCTACCACCCCTCTACCCTGCACCCCCCCCCCCATCGTGACCATTCAAGTAGTCCGTAAACCCTTTTACCCTGAAGCCCTGAACTGCCGTCTAGCTCTTCCGCCTCTACCTACCCTACCACCAGCATTAACACTAATACCACCATGCAACAACTCCACCACGGCACCACCACCATTCTATCCAACCATCCCTCGCTCCACCCAACACTCACGTGCACTATCATCACCATCCATCTCTCCTCTTTATTCCTCCATCCCACCACCTCCACCACCACCACCACCACCACCACCACCACCACCACCACCACCACCACCACCACCACCACCACCACCACCACCTTCACAAACATCGATAACCATTGTTTTCCCACACCCACTCCCTCCCCTTTCACCCTGAATCCCCATCATCGCCATTCAATTCGCCCCTCTACTTCATTCTCATATTCTCATCCCTCCACCACTCACTGACTCATGCACTCTAGCTGCCGTATGGTCGATCAGAAGTTAGAGTTGGAATAATGATCTCGAGAGAGAGAGAGAGAGAGAGAGAGAGAGAGAGAGAGAGAGAGAGAAAGAGGGTGATACTTAGGATTGTAGTCCGTAATGAATTAATACTCAATATACAATTTTCCCCCCATTTAAATATGAGGGTATATGGCTAACAAGAACAAAGAATGTCTTCTCAAGCGTGTAATATTCCTATTAGCCTTCGAGAGGAGACCGTACTTATAGCAATGAAATTATATTCCAACCCACCCCCAGGTCTGTGAATCTTTCTGAATTAAAACGTTGATAGTACAAATTAAAATACAATCTAACCTAGCTGGCACTTCGCTGAAGAAAAAGAGTAAAACCCAGGGAACAGATAAAGGAGAGTTTAAAAGTGTTTTTTTCGAAAACGGGAAGAAAGTAATAAAGATTTGAAAACTGAATGTCATAATAATTTACGAAATAAAAGAAAAAGAGAAAATGTGTGCTTAAATCAGTTGTTAGAGGAATAAACCGATTAAATAATATTTGTCTGACGGTATTTGAATCAATCATTATGTTTAAACGTTTAATAATGATTACTATTTATTACCAAAAACATATCGGTCTAAATATAATCGCTAAAAGCGATCGTTTAAAAAGATATGTGAAAATTAAGCCAAATTATTATTGTTTATATTGTCAGGGTTTTTCACAAGTGTCTACCCTACTGACCCCCCAAAATGGTGATCGAAACCATCATTATAACTATTTCGCGTTCCCCCTCTTTCTCTTTCTCTCCCTCTTTCTCTCTCTCTCTCTCTCTCTCTCTCTCTCTCTCTCTCTAGTCTAATTTACTCTCTTTTTTTTAAGAGGGTGACAATTTTCCCGCAACGGGTTAAACTCTATTTTGTGCACTTGTTAATGTTCAATTTCAATTTCGATTTATTCATGTTTCCAACAAAACATTACAAATCAATTATGAGCATTTAAAGGTACTATGTCCCATTTGCAGGCCAAAAAAATGAAAAAGTTAAATTCCAACTGCATTTGAAAGATAATAATTTAGAACTTCCCTAAAAAAGGTGGGGCTTGAAAACGTCTTCAAGTGGGAAAATAACTACTATTAGTTGTCAAATCGACTTTAGGGCTATAGAGCCCAAAAGTAATAGTCTTGATTTTCAGACAATTGTACCGAATGGTCATACGTTTTATGCTGCGCAAAGATTCAATCAGTTTAATCTTGGCCATCACAAGAAGTGGGTTATTGATGTAGACAAATGCTCATGTACCCTTTACAACTCTTTTCATGTATGTTATTACCAAAGAAGAAAAAAAGCCAGTCAGTCACTCAATAGTGTCTGACAGTGAAGTCTAGCAAGTAAACGGGTTTCCTTGCATAATTTGAATATGAGGACACTGCTAACGTTTAAATTTCACAGATAGGACATACATGACATATTCATAATTCCTGCAAAGTTCTACAGCATTTGAGGTTGGCTGCAAAAGGGACATAGTACCTTTAAAACAAATGTAAGAAATACATGTTGGAAACAGAGGGGTCCACTAAAAAGCAATGCTTGTACAAGTCTGAACACTGTTGAATGTTAAGGCTCCATGACTGCCGAACATTTTTTTGAAACCATGAAGTAGAAACAGATGTGAAAGGAAGGGCGAGGCTAGATGGATGGGTGCATGAATCCGATATGGACCAGTTGTCACGTGATATGTACAAGTGGTCATGTGACATATAGATGTCGACTGGACAACGAGGAAGAATGTAACACGATACAGGGATAGATATTCTTTACCATACGAAGTAGTAATTTCTACAAGGCTGATTCATTTTTTGTACATAAACTATAACTCTTTACTAAAACTAACAAACTATTGTCATCATTATTGTATAGGCGTGTGTATGCACAGGTTACGTAATTACTTTGTCTCATTTTGGGCTATATGAAACACATTTTGCTGTTCATTTGTTGTACATATAACTCTTTGCTAAAGAAACCAACCTATCGAACTATTGTCATCATTATTTGTATAGGCGTGTGTATGCACATGTTACGAAATTACTTTCATTACTCTCATTTAGGGCTATATAAACACAATTTGCTGTTACAATGTATGTCAATAATTAGGCTATTTATAATAAATGCATTATATAACACTAAATGGAATTGAGATAGTTTCCTGTTTATGTGTACTCTCTATGATGTTGTTCTGACGAGTGCAGGTCCACATAGTCCAGAGCCCTCTTTTGTTCTTTCTCCATTCCTCATTATCTTTAGCTTTCTTCTTCATTATGTCATAAATGATTTATCATATACCAAGGCCATGTTGCATCAAACTTACCATTGATGGTAACTTTGCCATCAATGGCAACTACCATGGTAACAGGGCTCAACAGCCAATCAAAATCAAGGTTTCATGCACGATAGTTACCATTGATGGCAAAGTTACCATCAATGGTAAGTTGTGTGCAACGAGGCCCAAGGCTTTATTTATGTACATGACAGGATTAAAAATAAATAGGCCTATATACATTTTGAGTTTGCTTATTTCAAATGGTATATTCAAATGCCATTTCGACATTGCCATTTTTTTTTGCAAAATAAAGACGTGCATTATTTTTCTAACAAGACAGTCAAACCAATTTCCCCTATCCAATCCCAAAACCCTTACGGCACATAAATCAACTAGACACAGTGGCCCTGACATTATGGAGTTCCCTGCCTTTGGATCAAATTAATATTCAATCAGAGTTTGCATTTAAAGCAGCACTGAAAAAAATAATGCTACCTTGACAACATGCCCAATATAATATACTGTTTAATCATGAAGGTACTGCTTCAATTGCACTTATTAATTATTTCTATTATGTACTCTCTCATAATAATGCATGTTTAAGTCTGCTTAGTGAAGATATGTGCAATCCTCTGTAACTCCTCCTCACGTCACCCCCCCCCCCCCCTTATTCTCCCTCTCTCTCTCTCTCTCTCTCTCTCCCTCTCTCCCTCTCTCTCTCTCTCTCTCTCTCTCTCTCTCTCTCTCTCTGCCTATCATTCTTCTCTTCTCCTTGCTATACTTCTCCATCACCAGGCATCCACTATTTCTATCTTCTTTCCCCCCTTGTAAAAAACGACATAATTGTCAGGGTTAAGGCATCAAGCTTCGCTTATCTTTGAGCCCTCGTCAGTTCTGTAATAAATAAGCTTTGATTTCTTGATATATATATTTTGAATGTATACATATTTTTATCATCTTTTCAGATCTGAATAAATAAATGAAATGAAATATATCCGCTTTCTGTCAGCTTTTGATGAAGGGAAAGTCATGGCCGCATTCGGAATGGTGGAACCGATGTACATGCATATCCGAACCACCTTTGAAGGTAAAAGAAAAGGGAAAGGGAATTGTCATCAATAACTATATATTATGATTGATAATTACGATAATTAGGTGGTCTGTTGAAAACAGATCACCTATTGTTTTCGTCAGAATTTTCTTTATTATTTATTCTTTATTTTTATTTATTTCTTCCCGTTTTTTGTTTATCGGTTAACTCAAGATCGGTTGTCTTAATTTCTTTCAATTTTGACACAGTCATAGGTCATTGTCATGAGACGTGACAGGAACATTTTCAAGGTCATCAGTTTATCGTGACGTCATCCAGGCGCCATTTTGTGAAATCACGTTATCCATCATATCTTCATGATGCATAAGCAAAGGTCATTCATATTCATATCACATATACTTCAGGTCAAGGGTCAACAGGTCATGTCATCAAAGGTCACATAAAGGTCATGACGCGCACGTACGCGCGCGTCAAAATTTTAAAATGCTCAAAATCACTTAACTATTAAAGAAGAGTACGAATCAGGTCATTTTAAGCATTTCAAAATTTTCCGTCCGTAAGTGTCCGCGCGCGCGTTGCGCGCGCTCACAACGCGCGGAAATGGTCAAATTCAAATTTTTTACATGTTTTAGATTCCTCTTACCGTAAATGACAATTTACATTAATTTCAGTCACTCTTGACCTTTTATAAGGCCGTGAGCGCGCGTCAAAGTTCAAAATCCGCGCGTGCTGCTATGGGCAATATAATGCAAATTTGATCAAAAACATGCCATTTTAAAAATCAAAATAGCTCTTCAGAGAGTCAATTGACCCCAACTTTTATATCATGGTTGGAAAAAGCATGAGTTGGAAATATGATTTCATGTCTCATTTGACCCTCAATTAACTCATGACGTCATCATAATGGCCTCCAAACTCAAAATTTTAATTTTCATATTATGACGTCAGCAGATTTCTGGAAAATAGACTGTATCTCTGTAAATATTGATCAATTTTCTTCCAAATTTTGATATGATCTAGCTGAGACAATTTTCTACAAATGCAGTTACCACGATATTTCATTTTGACAATGGCATCGTGGCGTATTTTTGCGATTAAAGGAGGCATGTCAATTTTTCACATTTTGCGTGTATTCTCTATGGGACATGACTTTTTCTCAAAACTGGATTCTACATCCTGTCTTTTGCGAGCAATATCTCCGTCGTTTTAGCTTTGTTTACGCTGAACTTTGAGTATGTTGTAGCTGAGACAATAAGCTATCACTAGTGTGCCCTTTATTTTTCGATCAGATGCCGGGATCATGCTCATATTTCAATTACAATGTGGGATTTGTGCATTCCATTTTCCGTTTACGTGTAATCTCTATGGGAAATGTTTTGGTATATCGGTAACGCACTTGACTTCCGACCTCGAGGTCCCTGGTTAGAGTCCGGGCGTCTCCAACAATTTTTTTTCTTCACTTTTTTTTCTTTTTGACCATTCACTCTACCATCTCCTTTGAATATTAAAACACGTACAATCGCAAATAATGTAATAAACAAACATATTTACTTTATTATTACCCTATTATCACTAGATCCATTACTTTTTGCGTGTAATCCTTATGGGAGATGACTTTTCTCAAATCTGGATTCTACATTCTTGTCTTTTGCGAGCAATATCGCCGTTATTTCGGCTTGATTTTTGTTGATTTTTGAGTATGTTGTAGCTGAGACTATATACTATCTAAATGTTCTCTCATTTTTTTCAGTCTGATGTCATCGTGGTCTGTTGATGATAATCATCAACATCATCATGATCATCATCATCGTCATCACCATTACTATCAAGATCATCATCATCATCATCATGATGATCATCATTGTTTACATGTCTATATAACTTCTCCCTTTCTCAATATAGTAAATATTATAATCTATCATAAGACTTGAAGACAGACCACCTAATTCGTCCCCATGACGAATTAAATGTCTAGTTATTGTTCATTTTGCTTTGGTACATAGATTTAAAGGGGACAATGTGCATTATTAGGAGAACGAGTAAGAACAAGAAAGAGGGATAATGAATAAGAGATATGAAAGGGATGGAGGAGGGAGGGAGCGAGTAGAAGATAGAGTAAGAGAAAGAGAGTGAGAGGGGGAATTATAGAGAGAAGTAGATAGAAGGAGAAAGAGAATAACAGAATACCACAATAAATTCGTGAGAGACAGAGACAGAGAGAGAACAAATAGAAAGAAAGCAAGAAAGAAAGGAATGTATGGTATACAGAGAATGAGACCGAACGAGAAAGAGAGGAAAAGAATGTGAGATATGAAATAGAGATAAAGAGAAAATGGAGGGGAAAGGAGAGTGAGAGAGAACAAAATAGAGAGAGAGAGAGGGGGGGGGACAGTGACTATGAATCAGAGAGTGAGTGAGAAAAGGAGAGAGGGTTGAGTGGGTGAGGGATAGTTAGAAAGAGAGAGAGAGAGAGAGAGAGAAAGGGCAACAGTCTGTGTATTTGTGTATGAAATAGAGAAAGAGAGAGAGAGTTACTGTAACATTGAGTGAGTGAGTTGGTGAAAAAGAGAAAGAGAGAGAGAGAAAGAGTTATATACATGATCCACGGTTTCATCCTCGTTAAGTTTTATATATCAGTCACAATATCACGTCACAAAAAAATAGAAAGGAGCTGGTAGCTCTTTCAATGTAAAAGCTTTTTATGTAATTCATACCCATTCTTCTAAAGGTTATTTGAATATGCAAAGTAGAATTCTGTGAGGATAGTAGATGGTATAGTTTTTCATCAATCATTTTTTAAAATTTGTATTCCAGTCGAACTTTTGCCGCAAAATAGCTAGCACTTTATTTTCTTCTGTTCTGCTTTTCCGTTTCCAATAAATCTGTTTCTTTGTAAGGAAAGCGCCTTGTAAGTTCTATCTCTTTTGTCAAAGTCTGCCCATCCAGTTCTGCACAAATCTGCATCATTTTTTCTAAGGTAGGTATTCTGAAATTATTAAATTTTTAAACCATTTCCTAATTGATAGTGAAAAGTGGAATTCTAAAAATAACCAATAAATATTCGATGCATTTCATAAAGAACGCTGGTATGAATAATATAGTCTCATTGAAAAAAAACGTTGATTATACTGGTACGAAATACATTTTTCAAGCGATATGATTTCTTTCTTTTTGATTTTGTGCTGGCAACATTATTCATATTCATAGTGAAGAGCTATACCGCCATATTTTCGCGCACTTAAAAACAAGGAGAAATAAAGCATCGCTAACTTGGAACGTTATTTTTTAGACCCTCATGTATTCCAGTCGTTTTACATTTTACTGGCATGTAATCTACTGCTTGAGTCCTGGTACTGGAGGGGTTTTTTCAAATAAAATACAATGGTACCATGTATTTTAGTAACAAACCAGTATTGTATTTAACCATTTGTCTTATACGTTTACCATGTTCATTTCGATTTTGCGAGCGAACAGTTTACCTTTCAATATTGGTTCACACCATGGTACAAAAATATGGAATATAATCGAATAATGATTGCTGATTTGTTTGTTTTTCACATGCTACAGGGGTACGGTTGTGTTTCTTCGAGACTGAAACGAAAAAGGTATGTAAACTTTGTGATATTGCACTGGAATGAAAATTTACTTAGTTATGCACACATCGAATAACAACTATTTGGTTTCTTACAGTCAAAATAGCTTTTTTCTTCACAATCCTCAATAATTGATGATATAGGACAATCTAAAAACACAGTTCAAGAGTTTGAATTAAATTTAGATTCATCTTATCTGCGATTTCTTTTTATTTAACGAGACCCAAAGGCATATAGCCTTTCTTCTTTTTTTGTATCGCGCCAAAGATACCAAAGTGCATATTTTTTTTACAATTTATCATTCATAAAAGCTTACGAAAGCCATCACTTGAAATACTCAAAAATAATGTTCAGAATACATAACAAAGAAAGTCTAAAGTTGTTTTAAAAAAAAAACTTATATGATTTGTATGGAATTAGAGAAGACGTTACAACAATACAATAATCGCTGATAATTGTTTCTTTCATAGCGCTAAAGCGCTATTAATTATTGATCAAGGCTATTTTCACAACAGATTCATCAATAAATGGAAAGTGGAAGAGTGTAATCGTCATAAATTATCCTGTATAGTATTCACAAAATATATTCGTTTCAAGATACCCCTTAAAAAGTAAAAAGAGGTAAAGGAACATAATAACCTATTCAATATTATCGGACCTTTGTAATGAAAGCTAGCTCTTAATTCTATATTTGAATTTATTGTCGGCGTTCGGTGGTTGGTATGTAATCATGATAATGTTGTGTCCTAAGTTGAAGTAGGGGACTATGTTAGTGTAAGAAATTGCAGAACAATAATTCAATTCAATTCAAAATGGTTTATTAAAATACTTTCATTGCGGCAAAGCCGAATTGCAGGAGCAATCGTCATACAACTGTTAATATTACCCTCCATCTTTATATCAGTTTTATAACAGTATTTAACGTTAATTCGATACAATGGAACATTAATAGCAGCTGTAACGATGCAGACTTCTTCATCGGAATTAAAGAGAAAACTGCAGCCGCTGACATTGCGAACACAAAATGAATCTGAAATTAAGATAAATTGACATTTAATTGATATATATGTCCATTCATAAACATGTGGAATCAAATGCCTTTTCGAACGCTAACGGACCTCGCAGTTTTGCGCTGATTTAAGCCGATTAATTGCGCGTAAAGATTAATTCCACCGCTACCATGACTATTGCGAAGATGACCCATGCCTTGTATTCATTCGTTGGTTGTGACCGCGCTATTGAACAATTATTATTGCGCAAGTGAGAAAGGGAGAAAAGAATCATATAAAAGCAATGATTGTTGATAAAAACAATTGTTCGATTGATGTGTAGCACGTGCATGATGATTTATATCATTATTATTCAAACCAAAATCGCTTCGAAGTCAAACTGCCATCGCGCAGCGTAGGCTAGTACTGTTCGCCTGGTCTAGCCGCCTACGGCTACGGCTTGACGACCGATCCGAAGAATAATTTTGTTGCTGTGGCTCTTTTTATAATCCTTTAAAGGTACTATGTCCCATTTGCAGGCCAAAAAATGAAAAAGTTAAATTCCAACTGCATTTGAAAGATAATACTAATTTAGAACTTTCCTAAACAAGGTGGGGCTTGAAAATGTCTTCAAGTGGGAAAATAACGACTATTAGTTGTCAAATCGACTTTAGGGCTATAGAGCCCAAAAGTAATAGTCTTGATTTTCAGACAATTGTACCGAATGGTCATACGTTTTATACTGCGCAAAGATTCAATCAGTTTAATCTTGGCCATCACAAGAAGTGGGTTATTGATGTATACAAAATATGCTCATGTACCCTTTACAACTCTTTTCATGTATGTTATTACCAAAGAAGAAAAAAAGCCAGTAAGTCACTCAATAGTGTCTGACAGTGAAGTCTAGCAAGTAAACGGGTTTCCTTGCATAATTTGAATATGAGGATACTGCTAACGTTTAAATTTCACAGATAGGACATACATGACATATTCGTAATTCCTGCAAAGTTCTACAGCATTTGAGGTTGGCTGCAAAAGGGACATAGTACCTTTAAGGTTTACATTTTGAAAACATAATTTTGCGCGTATTCGCTCCTGTGTTCTAAAGTATGAGATATCCATGAGATCCTGCACAACTATTCAATGTAGTAATCCACATTATTAGGCATGTTGCTCGAATAGAAGTTCGTTACTTTTTTAATTTTCCTTCTCTTTTCGGGGTTATTGTTGGTGTATGTGTGGTCTGGCAATGTAAAGTCAGACTTCGGAGTGGATTTTGTCGAAATTCCCAGCTACATTACTTTAGATAAATGGTGAGGAGTGGAACTTCACTCCCGACATGAAGTTTTGTCCGACTTGCAAAACAAACAAACAAACAAAAAGCCGAAAGAAATGATCGCTAGCCATCCATGTTATGCGTGTTGTAAAACTTGTAAACTATGAATTCTTATTTCGTCTGTCTAGAAACAACTGTTGACATGTTGATTTTGTGGATTTTATAAGCATTATTGTTCATGCCGTTTGAAGCTCTTGAATATTTCAAGTAAAATTATCATATTTTCTTTGTCATCAAGACACTGACTCAAGTTACGGCTGATGGAATTGATGTATGTCAAAAAGAAATGCATGCACTACTTAGATCCAAATCTTTCAACAATAAAACTTAATTCTGATTTGTGTTTCAATGATTTAAATTCAAATTGGTTAGATTAATCTTATATGTGATGAATGTGTAAACGTGTACCTGTGCAGAATAGTTAAAATGGCTAAATTTACGAACGTGAAGAAAAAGCATGAGGATCTATTTCCTTTTTAAGATCCTTTTTAAACTTTCAAGAACATCATCGCTCCGAAATTAAGCTATCCATCTTTTCTCCTATCCTTCCTTGTTTAATTGCGAATCATGTGATGGGTCCTAGTTATGAATATCAACCTGATAAAGAATTCATATTTTAAGTATGAATGTGATCTGTTTTGGAAACATCTCGTCAACAACTGAGCGGTAAATCATTATTATGACATAATTATATAAACTAAAATTAAATAAACCTCAATTTTAAACAGTATTCCAAATCATTTTAGCATACAAAACAATTTCTTTCTGATCGGACTCTGTATCATTTCGCTTCATTATTTTAGAGCAGTCTCTTTAGCAATTTATTCTATACAGATAATGATATTTTCGTTATATACCTTAAAATAATCATTTCATACTCAACTTTTGAAGAGAGAAGATTCAATACAGACAAGCAATTCGTCATGCCAATTTGAAAACTGGAGATAGCCAAGATTAATATATTATTTACTGTGGTAGGAGGATAGATTCGAATCATTAAATATGTATTCTGGTTTCTCACCACATTTCGATTGTTTGTTTGAGACCAGCCTCGCGTATAATCATCTCCGACTTTTCAGGGGATGTGCGGTTATTTTGGAATCGTTCTTCTTATTGTTGGAATATTGATACAGGTCCACATCTGGGGGTTTTGATTTGTCTTGCACATAAGCTTATCTTTATAAATCATGGACCGTGTAAAGAACAAGCAAAACAATGAAAAGAGTTGATTAAAAGGCGTGTAAAACTGTAAGGACAAGTGTATAATACTCACTATCAAGGTCGAAATGGCCACCTGTTAAGGGGGTATAATACACGGGGGTACACGCGTGGTGGCGTAAGAATCGCACCAAGAAACCAACGTTTTTTGTTTGGTTTTTCTTAATGAATGGTTGCAAAATAACACGAGTGGAACTGCTATGAAATTTTCTTTTGATTTGAGAGGAAATAATTATCGTAGGAGGGTTCCAGCACATGATTTTGATGTAGATGGAATAGCTATACATTATCGTGAATGGGTGATTGACAGAGTTAACGAACTGAGAGTTTTAAAGATTATAGTGGCACGAGCCTTTATAATAAAATATTATAGGCTGTCTGTAGCCCACGCGACAGGCAGCCAGCATGAGACCGACATCCCATTTGACTTCGTTTTTCGGCCTTCCGGGCTTTCAGTGAGTTCTGGTTAAATAACGACGACAAACAAGACCGACATCTCATAAATCATGACCATCAGTGATCATAACGATAAGGATATGATGAACTCGTTGGTCTTTTGTATGCTAGAATAGAATAGAATTTATTGACTCATTCGACCCCCTCTGGGGTATGAGAGCACAACACATGTACATGTCATGATAATGATACATAATAAAGAATACAAAGATAGCTTAATAATACAAAGAATACAGAATACAACAAAACAACAATATAAAAGTATAATGATAAATAGGAATGATCTAAACCTAGCCTATGCTAAACATAAAATACAATAGTATACTATATGGCAAGCATACATGAAAAGTGGAGAATACCAAATGAACAATATAAATACAAACACGAAAAGAAAAAAAAACTACATTATTGTCCTAACTATAAAAGAAATTATAAGTTTCATTTGTGCATGTAATGTGTAAAACCAATATCCCACTGTCTGGTGCTCGATTGTACAAGCTCCCGAGTGATTGCTACGCCGCCCGCATCGGCTTGATAGAATGGCTGGTGGACTCGACTGGGAGATTCCTTCTGATACATAACGTTGAAATTCATTGGAAGTTATGGACGAAATACAAATCTTGCAAATGTAACTTTAAGTACAACAATTATCAGATCATAGTATTTACCCATATTAATTTTGATTTCTGTATGGATTATGATAACTTATAATTGGGATTGAATATCTATCCATAAAAATAAGAGTACAATTATCAAACAATATGAAACTTGAATCAACATCATTTGTCTAAAGAAGTAAACGCGGATACAGTATAAATGAAAAATACTGAATCATTGAAACTTACATAATAATTTTATATACATATAATGTAAGTGATAACAGAATCGCGGTGCGTGTCCGTTTCCAAACAGAAAAACAATTTTGTGATCATGATAATAGGCACATCATTATTAGATAAATTATTATTTTATCTTAGAATTTTACATGATTTTGGAATAGGGCTATACAGCAATATTAATTTACTATAGGAGAATTTTTATAATGTAATCCTTGCTGAAACTTTCACGCATGGGTGATGACTGTAATCTTCGATACAGAACGATAAGCGTACCAAGCAAGGAATAGGGCAAAACATTGCTTTAAAATTATGTGAACATGTTTTGAATAATTTGGTATTATATTTATGGGAAAGCTTTTGCTCTCTGCTTCAGCAAGGCATTTCCAAAGTGTGGCTATTATTTTGTTATTGTTTCTACTGCCACAAAAGTGCGGCTTGGAAAGACAGTATGCCATATAACCATACGTTCAAAACGAGGCAGTTTCATTTATTTCTATTACACAGTGTTGCAAAAATACTGTATGGTATTATTATTATCATTATCATCATTATTATAATTATTGTCATTCTTATCATTTATCATCATCGTTATTATTATTATTATTATTATTATTATATCATTACTATCACTATTATTATTATTATTATTATTATTATTATTATCGTCATCACTTTTGTTGGTGTTTCTGTTGTTGTTAACGTTATTAATTCTCATTATTATTACTATAATAATAAAAATGATAATGATGATAAACAGTTTTTTATAACTCATATCACACATTATTTTATCATTTTTTCGTAACACTTCTTAAGAGCTTTGGATTGTTTTTATCTTTTTAGATAAAATTGACTGATATTATTTGTTTTAAGTGCCTTTGTTCCAGAAAGTTCACCTTCGTTTTGGTCGCCACCATGGTCGCCCTCATGATTTTCTAAAATGTTCACTGTTTTTCCGTCCTATAAATCTTAACGATGTACCAGGAAATCGGTCATAATGATGACCAGATGTAATTAATCTCTGTCCTTTTGTATATTTTAATTTATCCCTCTCAAAGAAAAAAAAAAGAATTTTAAGGGAAACATGAACTTGATTGTTTGAATCTTTAACGCTGTATCTTATCATGGTTTCTTCATCACTTTGCCAGTTACTTAATACTGATAATAATTATACCATATTAAGCGCATATCACAAATATTATGCCCCTATGCGCTGTACTTATTTGAGGGGTGGTGATGAGAGACTATTGAGAAGACCTGAGGCTATGGTTAGGTATAGGGCCAATCTTTTCAGGCACTTTGGGTTAAGACTAGGTTTAAACTGGATTCCAGCTCGAACATATTGTAATCAATGTAATTTCTTCAACATAAGAGCAATAGATTCATATGAGCTTAATTCATATCGAAATTCTCATCGAAAACACATGTTTACTTGGATTCTAAGCACCCAATCTAATCGAAGTTTATGCATTGGTTAGCAAATTTATTATCTTTTCGAGATTCATGATATTTGTAATGATGTAACTTAGAAAAATGATGAGAGAATTATACAGATGGTCTTTTCCCTCGCCCCGTACATGTAATAGAGAATAAATTGAAATGAATTAATTATTTTATTAATTTCATTGCCGTGATGGGTGAATAGAGAAATCGTTTACATCATCAAAAATACAGAATATAGGTACACATAATAATTTAAGAAGAAAAAACAATGAAGCTCTTAACTTATGGGGAAAGGAGGGAATACTATGTACAAGAGCATGGAGGTGGATTTTGAACCTGATATATTTCATTTTAACTTTAAACAAGTTATGCTTCACAGTATTTTCAACAGACAAACGGATAAACAAAAGTACAGAATTTCGAATTAGTTATTATCACTGTAAAACACATTGTACGGTTCAAAGAATAGATGAACATTTTCTGGATTTTCTGAGTCCCTTTTAATACATGTCACGAACAATTAAATTTTGAGGAAAACAATATGTTAGAAGGCTTATTCAAATAATAGTGTTTAACGGTAGTCAGATTAATAATTAAGATGCATCTCTTGTAAAGAGCATTTAAAAAGAAGGTTGAGTTCTGGGGAGAGGTGAAAAATAATGTGTGAGCGTTTTCATTGTTATTATAATAGTGTGGAAGAACATCAGAGAAAAAACGTTCCCTGAAAAGCATGGCTATTCAAATGCATTTATATATTCTAAATATGACATGGTTGTAACAGCTTAAAAATGGGGACCACATTTATGCCACATGTTTGTGTAGTCTCATATGCATCTTTCTGTGCAGCGCTTGTTACTTTTACCAAGACTGGGCCAAATTTCTTATCATTGTGATGATTCCAGAACCTTGCAGTAACACACCTGCGAACTCAACTTTATCTTGAAGTGACGTCACCTTTAATATTGAAAACACAACATGCTAGTACAAGTACTCAATAAATTGAGCAAAAGACTTTTGTTTTGTAAACCTTTTTCCGGGGACGGGGATGGGAGAGTAGGTTCATTAGTCTTCCCACGCTGACATTGTCAACAAGTATAATAGGCCTATATGTTTACTGGGTCCCTTTTAAATGTGTTTGCAAACAATCACCTATAGGCGGACTTGCGCTTTCTTCGTAAATCGGCAACATTCAATGAACTCCCTTTCGGACTTCATTGTCTTTGTGTACCGCTCCGATCCTATGTTTTTTCTCACGCCTTATTAACGAACACAAAGCCGCGAGTAACGGTACCTGGGTGAGACGTGAACTTGAACGTTAGGGTAAAAATATGCCTTAACATTTTGTTGATGTAACCTGGCAATAAAATGATAGATTAATGTAATCACTTTTATAGAATGATTGCTTTAAAATAAACTTCAGAAGCGACAGAAACTTGTAGGAGACCTTCATGATCTCACACTTTTTTTTCACAGGAATATTGTAAAGTGCTTAAATGGTTACGGAGATAATTATAAGATTAATGCGATGGGAATTTTGTTGACTTGTGTTTCACATTATTGTTAAGGCATTCAGGCAAAATGACGAAATTCCTACGTACGTGTATAATGTTTATTTTGTCAAGTCAGGTGAAAACATTTAACACACTTGCGTTCTTTCATGCACTTTTACGATAAAGTTTGTGTATGATGTTACAGACACGATTAGGTAAATGATAAAAGACATTTTGGGCAGTCTGACAATTTGTGATTGATTGTGATTTTATCCTATTATTTTGAAGTTACCAACAGCAATATAGTAATGCATTTCATACAATGTGTTTACATGTACAAGAAGAGAAACTATTAGTTAGTAACAGGGGCAAAATAATAGCACATGTGCTAGTCGAGCCATAACCCCTTAAACAGCTAAAGAATTTTTGGTACAAATCAGTTTAGAAAACGTAACAAAACCCGAATAATTAATTTACTATTACCATCGATATTTAAAAAAAATAAGAATACTTAACAATGTCTTACAATATACAAACTGATAATGTAAAATACAATTTGTGTGCATATGCAGATTATTTAACTTGATATTTGTGCGCATAAAGTCTAGGTCGGACTAAATATTGAGTAAAATAGCACTTCTTTTATAATGTGTATGCAATACCGAGGCAGTCTATGATGTAAGATAGCAATGATATGGCAAAGGTTCATTATGGTACCCCCTCCCCCCCCCCCCCCCGCATTTTGAAGATAATACGGCTATAATGTATTTTTGTATTTTCGCTTTTGATGATTATAATATACTTTTTTTTAATGTTTTGAATAACACATAAACTTAAAAAGCGGTGGAAATGCGATGTAGAAAATGTTCTCACGCCTACTAACCTGATAACAGCACAACGTGATATACGTAGCGCTATGAAAATAATGTGATTTGAAAATGATTTGGGTAAAGCTATATACTTATATATGTATTCGTATGTATATACATGGAATAATGTGCTTGTATAACAAATGACATTCTAGGTCCAAAGATTTTCATATTTTCTCTTCTTCAAAATGTCGTTTATTCGTTTAATTTGTATGTTTTTATTGAGAAGGAAATAATACATAGAACGGCAACAAAACAACAAAGAGCATAATTTCCAATAGATATTACAAGGTGCTAGACATGAGATACAAACTTATCAAAACAATTACCAAGCCTTGTCAATCAAAGGTAAATTATACTCAGTCTTCATCCTACTAGGGTATTATGTTACATAAACCTGCACGCAAAATGCAGCAATATCAAAATGTCCTAAAACGACCTTCTTTTTCTTCTGACTCGATAACCAACAAAAAAACATCAATCGCTGTTTTTATTAGATTTTATTTCAAACATGTTGTTTGAATTTCATTTCAAGCAGATTCCTTAACTGCGGCAATTAAACATTTATTTATTTATTTATTTATTTATTTCTGATATTTATACAGGGTGGCACATATCACCAATTTGGTGGTCTTCGGTGAGGCCCTGTTTGGTAATAATACAAAACAAATAACAGCATCAAAAACAAACTAGATACACAAGCATATAAACATATAAACAGGTAAAATACAAATTAATTGGTATCCCCTTGAAATAATTGATCATTCACGAATCATCCTTGATCATTTACAAGAAATAGGTGAATGGAATTTTCAAATTAAATACAATTTTTAAAAACATATCGAGTTCTGATTCATTCTGATTCATGAGCAAAATTACGTTTTCCAAACGACAGCAAATAATTTAGAAAGAAAGGGGAACAAATTATATCAACAATCTTTATACCATTGTCATGATGGCAATGAGCATCTTATGCCTGTAAACTCTTATTTATATCTTTCGACAATAGTGGTTGGCCTAAAAAGGACCCACTCATGCTCATGTTTTTTGGTGTGTTTTGGTACAGTATCCCTTTTCAAATTTATAAGAAAATTTGTATAAATCAAAATGATATTTTCATGTGCACGAACAAGAAAGCTTCTCACGAATTCCATTATGTAGGTAATTAATATTATCATATCGGTGATTTCTTTCGATTTTTTTTCTTTGGACATTAAAGGTAAAGACAAGTATTGGAAACGCCCCAATTTCAAAAAATGAAATGGAAGCTCTCATTACCAATCATGTGAAAGAATATGTTTTGACTAATACATGTTGATAACAAATTTGCCGGGAAACCGCCTACTAATTCATATATTTGGTAAATTTGTTTCTCTCATGGTCGTGTGAGAGATATAGGGTAGTCCCATATACATCTTTCTGTGTATAGTGCTTGTAACTTTACGAAGAATGGGCCAAATTTCTTATCATTTTGATGATTCCAGAACCTTGCAGATGCTAGATGCTAGATGATCAACCTTTTCTGATCGATTCCACAACGTTTTCTTTCACAATGCAATCGCATGACCATTACTGGTCTTTACCTTTAAAGTTTGAACAATTTATTATGATGGGGCTATCTAAAGAAGTTCGCTTTTGAAAAGGGGCTGCGAAAACTAATATACCAAGGCATACAGCTTGGAATAATACTCTCTTAAAAAAAAAGAGTGAATTTTCAAAATCACGGACGTCACTCCTCTGGAGAGTGAAAATAGAGTGAAAATAGAGTGAACATTCACTCTTTTCTTTTAGAGAGCACTCTAAAATCAATCGATTTTCACTCCTAAACAAGTGATCACGGACGTCACTCCCAAGAAAGTGAAAATAGAGTGAAAATTCACTCTTTTTTTTTAAAGAGAGTAGTAACCGCAATTTATTCATA